>VDFB02000016.1:2685947-2884904 GCA_007258455.2 Sequoia sempervirens | reverse complement strand
TTACATTGCTGACCAATTTGAAGAATTGCAATTTTATGAAGAACAAATTAGTGTATTTAGGACTTGCCATTTCCCAAGGGGGTTTGAGAATGAATCTAGAGAACGGAAATGCCATTGTATAGTGGCCATCTCCAAAAAATACATTCAAGGCAAGAAGCTTTCATGGCTTACCAAGCTTCTACATTAAGTTTATCCAAATTTTCAATGACATTTGTGCATCTATCACAAAAACCATGAAAGGTGGCAAGAGTGAGTTCTAGTGGATAGCAATAGAAAAACAAAGCTTTCAGCTCTTAAAAAAAATTAAAAAAACAACCTATCTAAGCATTGTCGAATTTTGATGAAGTGAGTTCCAGTGGATAGCAAAAGAAAAATAGAGCTTTCAGCTCTTAAAAAAAGAAATAAAACAACCTATCTAAGCATTGTCGAATTTTGATGAAGTATTTTTAGGTAGACTATGATGCAAGCAGAATAGTAATTGAAGGAGTCATAAGTGAAGAAGGTAAACCCATTGCTTATTTTAGTGAAAAGTTGAATGAAGCTTTAAAAAAGCATTCAATCTACAATCAGGATAGTTTTGTACCATTACACAAGCACTTAAGAAGTGGCAGCATTATTTGCAACCAAATAAACTTGTCATATTTCACATATCATGAGACACTACAGTACATAAACAGCAAAGATAACCAAAAACACATTAAATGGATTGAATCCCTTCAAAGCTATTCATTTGTTCGGAAGCATAAAAGTGTTAGATCAAATCATATAGTTGCTGCATTAAGTAGAAGAAGCTTGTGGCCAAATTAAATCAGAATAGGAGTTGACAATTTTGAACCTATTAAGGAGCTATATAAAAATGATTCAAGAAGAATGAGCTACATGCAAAATCCCAAAAGACAAAAATAGAAAACCATGGCTCAATTATTTCATTCAAAAGAGTTGTTGTTTGAAGGAAAGTGTTTGCGTATACCTCAAGGGTCTATGACCAATAAAAGATGGTTCATGCCCTTATGCATCAATTATTGCATGCTCAACAAAACAATAGTCAAGAATTTGTACCTACTATTGCATATTGTTGAATATTAAAACCAATCCAAAGCACACAATGCTTTGCCAAAATTGATCTAAAGTTTGGTTACCTTCAGCATCATGTGTAATGTCCCTTCCTTGGGCAGCTCAGACTATAGCGGAGGTTGGCCTACTATTAGGGTTCTCGTGGGTCAGCAGAAAGGTTAGGGGACCCAACTGAGGGCTGGGGAGTTTAGCTGGAAGCCTTACAAGTCCTTCAGTTTGGAGTTGAGTTGGTGAATCAAGGGATTAAGTAAAAAATTAAAGTTTGCCTTATGGGAATAGTAAAAAGTGAATAGTAATTGAAAATCATAAGATGAATAGTGAAAAGTGCCCCCATCCTAGTAACTCAAGTTGTTTTTAAAAGGTGGCCATTTCTTTTGATGAGGAAAGACCCTTGAGGAGGATATTTTATTGCTTTTTATTCAAAAAAGCTTATGGAGGTTATAGAGCAAAGTGTTGGGCTCTTTTTTGAGCATTCTATTCTCATTTTGACAAAAGCAAATTGTAGGTTTGAGCTCTGAAAGAGGGTTTCAGCAGCATACAGGTCTTCTGAGGACAAAATCCCTTGGAGGATAGTGAATTGGACGAAAACCCAGTTCACAAAACAAGCAAATCCACCTAGGGTTTGCATTTGCACTTCATTGGCCTAATTTGGCAAGACTAAAGAGCTGGAAAAGTAGGTATTTGCAGGTTTATCAGCTGCTAGAGTTTTGTAACAACTTGGAAATTATTTGTATGACAAATTTCGAAGTTGGGTATTGATATCTTGAGGAGATATTGCAGATTTCACCTATAGGGTTTCATGGCAGCATTATGGCATTGATTTTATGGTGAAATGTTGATGGATTACATGCTAATATAATTTTAATGTTGTTGATTCATGTTTAATTCCACCATTTTGGCGATTTGGGTATATATCTTCGTGGGTGTTGAATATTGTGTTTGGCACATCATTTTGAGGCATTGTGGAATACATATCAAACGTGGGTTTTGCATATTAAGGGCAGATCGTGACTCGTTTGAGGCTTGCTGAAACCCTAAGTGCACTCCCAAAGGCTATTACAGCCTTCTAGGATTGGTGTACTACCCTTGAGGGAGGTTCGTGGGATTGTTTGGAGCTATTTCAATTTGTATACTTCACATCAGCATTCTATATCAAACATCAGTCCTGTAGCAGCCACTTTTGTATTCCATTTCAGGTATCTTTCGTCGTCATATCTGCAATATCTTGTATACTTCATGAGGATTGATCACAGGTCTGTCTTACATTGTTATTTGATCAACTGGAGATATATTTTATTGATTGTAATAGACTGATATAACCTATATCAAACTTGTTATATGATCAATAAAGGCATATGGGTTCCTTGATATATGAGTATGCAATCATTTATCTGTCATTTCTATGTTATTGTCTATGTGTTGGCATTGAAACATCTTTCAAACCAGCATTAGAACACTCAGAAATTTATATCAGACTTAAGGAACCAGAACTTAGACACTTTTCATGCCAAGTATTTGACGAAATGTCAATCCATTCAAACTGAGTTTTTGGGACAGAATAAAGCAGGGATCTTTCATCATGCCAATCCTTACAATATTTGGAAAACAACTTTCAAGACAAAAGAGAACATGTATGAATCGCTATATGTGCCTTCATCTTGAGCCAGTGTTCCACAAAATTCATTTGCCTAATGAATGACAGCCTTGGGATTTTCATCAACTCCTTTATCATTGTTTACTTGGATAATATTATCATTTTCAGCAAGATTTGAGAGGAGCATGTTGAGCATCTCACATGAGTCCTAGACGCATATGGCTAGCACAGATTGCAAGTCAACTTAGGCAAGTATACATTTGGTGTCATGCAAAGTACATGAGCCACATCATACATCACACAAGATCTGAATTGATCCAAGGCAATCAAAGATTGCCCAAGTATCTACAATCCCACAAAAGCTTGGAAGTATTCTTAGACTTGCAAATTTCTATTGCAATTCATTCTTGGATTTTTGCACTTTTTAAAACAATTCAATAATATCACTTGAGCCAAAGCTACCTTCCAATAGAATCCTACCCAAAAACATGAACTTTGAGTAATCAAGCACCAACCTACCCTAGTAACCCTAAACATCAAGCAACCCTTCAAAATCAAAAATTGATGCATCTTATTATGTAGTTGGCAATAAAACCCATTATTGTCGATATCACCGGGAGGCATTCAGCACAATTCTTGCTACTCCTCCAATCAAAGAGAATTGTAAACTATTATGCAAGATATCAAACAATGGTGACACTATATTCTTAGGAAGGAGACAAAATCTAATCATTAAGTTACTTCGATATGTGGATAAATGTAGCGAGTTGGTGAACATGCACCATATGAAATAAATGACATAATGGAAACAATAACATCTAATCATCAAACACAAGAAGTGAAAAGACAACACAAACTACCTTAGTTGTCCTCCTACCTAGGTGCTCATCATAGTGTAGGATAAAAGAGGACACAACTTCTCAAACCAGACTTCCCTCTACTCCATTGAAAAAAGGCTTCACGACAACCTACGTTGTTCTTAAGTAAAGTGAATAGGTTGTCAATCATTATTTATCTAACCAACTTCTCTACAAGCTCAGGTATCTTACGTTCTTATAGGTGTGACTCACCAACTCATTGGGGACGCAGATTATTCCAAGACAATATGACATTTTAGAGTAAACAAGACCTTGTCTAGAATCCACTTCCATTTCCATTGGCATCAAATGCACAACATAGTGTCAAATCAATTCATGCATTTGACATTGCAACACCAAGCCAACCAAAAAAAACTTTGTTTGTATACATTATTGCTAATCCCATCAATGCCCTAAGAGTCAATGCAGTTGTGTGCAACAAAACTATTAGAATGCAAAACTTGGTGTGTCTCTTCAATAATCTTTGGCTCATTTTAAACTTTCTTCATCCATTATGTTTGACTATTACCCAAAGTTAAATATTCATTTTTAGTATGCCTAATTGGATATGTTAGATACTCAACTAGACCCATCTACATACAACATTCTTTCCTCAATCACATGGGCAAATGGAAATGGTCAATCTCTACTTATTCATCTGTAACACATTCAATAATGCACATTTGCACACTTGAGATGACAATTTGATGAACTATTTCAAATAGTATGGACTTATTACTAGTCCAAGTTCAACAATGTAATTTGAAATAAGCCCAAATCACTCAAAAAATCCAACTAGTAATCCAAATTATTTCACATATAGGCATACTATTCTTAGTCTAGATTGTGGGGAGTAACCCCATATAGTATAATTCAGAACTTAAGTTTGACAATAAAATGCAGTTGCTTCATCAAAAGAAGCACGTTAAGGGTCCACACTAGAAGATCAACCCTTTGTGCTATGGTCCTTCCACCATACTACAAGCAACTAGAGACAACTTTGTCCTTGATATACCACCATAGTTGGGAATCCACTTGGTACGTGGAGCTCCCTAAGCCATTATTTTTCATCTTTGCTTGAAACAACCCCGATTCAGCATTCTCCAAAGATGGATTGTGAACATTTGCACATAGGGAAAAGGATCAAATCATAAACACTACATGGTACAAACCCACTATGCAACACACAAGTTGATCTAAGTGGTCAAGGAAAATCAACACAAAAATTAGGCAAGTGGTACAATGTTCAACAACTCCAAGTTCAATTTCCACTACTAACCAAAAACATGATGGGGAACATCAACGATGAAGAAAAGACAAACGATCTGGACCAAGTCGCTCAAAGACACAATGTAACCTTATCGTGTTGATAATGTTGTGTAGCTCCACCACATGTCACATTAAGCCAATGCTAAAGTTTTCATGTCCACAAAACAATACAACACTAATCAGCACTTCAATCAATAGTTTGCTCAATTGGCTCGCCTCAAATGTTGCATAATTCCAAAGGTTTGTGCATAGCTCAAGTTTTGAACTAAACCTACATGACTTGTTGTGCCTTGTCAAACTATGTTTTTTATGCTAACTGACACCTGCCCATGCAATATAGAGACAAATTATCACACCAATGGGAGGCAAACTATTGACTATTACAATAAATAAATTGTTAAGTAATCACCTTTCTTGTGATTGTCATACATTGTAGCTAACCCTTAGAGGACAGATGAATATTTGCATCGAAATTCCTATTGGTTTTCTTTCTCTAACTGCATGCATGAATATGCCATTGTCCCTAACATTATCACCATTCCCACGATACAAATCATGTTCATAAAATTCCAACAGTTTCTACCACTCTTGAAAAAGGCCCTTAAGATACTCGAGCAATCAAAATGAAAGTTTAAAAAGATATTTCCCATGTGTGTTCTTTATATGGAAATAAAGAGACAACAAGGTATCAACCAAGTTTGTTGCCTACAAGCTAAGGTTTTTCATCTACCTAGTGTTCAAAATCAATGTCCATTTACATGATTTTTGTGTGTCTAACTTTAAATGCTTCTAAGTATATGACTTCCCCTTTACCAAAATTTGCAATTTTAAAGTATGACAATCAATTTTATATAGATAAATTATAAATGATATATATTAATTGTATATAAAAACTGAAAATCGTTATTGCCTATTTATTTCTATCTATCTATTAGAGGTTGCATACAAAATCTATATTATGAAGGGCAATCATGGAAAATAACCATCACTCAATTCACTTGACAGCAATAAGTAACCCTCAAATTTAAAGCATGCCTCTCCTTATTGATCATTGTCCTTCAAGCCCTCCAAATCTTCACATTGTGAAAATATATTTATCTAGTCAAGTGGAAGAGCATTTTTTGCACAATGAAGTTCTTGAGTTCATCAAAAATCAAAAATAGAAGTATTGGGGCCATTCACTTTCTAAGGAGTTGCAGATAATCCAAGGGCAATTCGAGACAAAACTCTAACAAGGTGCCAAAAAACTTGTAGATCACCTTGTCTAGGGTATAAGTCCCTCCCTATCGATCAAAAATGTAAACCATTTAATGCATTGAAAAGCTTGGAATGTGGACAACATGATGAAAAAGAATTAAACTCCATTGGCAAAGTTTAACCCCAAAGATATGTTGAAATATTTTGTCATTGATGTCAAAGGAGTTGAAGTATTTGAGTCAGCACTGTGTCAATATTTTTGAGTCAGCAAATTTGTTCTTAATGCCAAGTCGGATCTCCTTTGTAACGCCTTGACTTGTCAAGGTCGAGTCACTTAAGTAACGCCTTGTAACTGAATTCTGACAGCTCCATTGCAACAACATTGAAACCTAAATGATATGACCATCTATTTTTGGCGATTGCCTCCTTGTTGAGGGCAGCTCAATATTATGCATCACTTATTCATATGATAGAAACTTTACTCCCTACGTCGTTATTTTTAGAGGCTGCTTCGTGGCATTCCTATTGTGTAGACTTCCTTCTTAGGTGGCGGCTTAAAGATTATGGTTATTTGCGTTGAGCCCACCTGAAGCTATTTTGTCATGTAACACAAGTATTACTTATGAGTCGCTGATATAAGTGTTGGCATTTCCTCATTCTAGATGGTCCCTTCTATCCTTGTCGTGGTTATTGATATCATTCTTTTCTAGCATGGACGGTATAAGACATTACCCGTATGAGCATATTTTCATGGTGATGCCTTTAAGACTTGAAACATGAATATGATAAATATATACTTTGTGTGTAGCTACTTTCAAGGCGGCTCATATTATGATAGGCTGAGTTCGTGTGTAAAATAAGGGGAGACCATAGACGCGAGTACGTGGAGTCTTCATTTTCTATGTGACGGTTACTGATAAAAGTCGTGCTATCTATTATTAGTGACCATTAAACTTGGCATGGGCTGAATGATGAGTGAGTTGTGCAAATTAATCTTTGAATCAGTTTTGTGTGGATGTTGTGTGTATTCAAAGGTATTGCCTTCATTTTCCTTGGTATGGGTTGCAGAATGCATAAGTCGTGGTAGTGCATTATGGAGCCTATTGTAGCATTCTAATTGGGTAGATATGAATTCGTGCTTCTAAGCAACAGTGTATTGTGCTCGGGATATTGAAGACCTTTTTAATGCTTAGAATTACCTAAGTGTGCGATTTGAAGGAGGTTGCTTGCTTGCACTAAGAGAGTCAAAGAAGACGTGATGAAGGACAGTGGTTCGGCTGAGTAAAAGGTGTGGCGGCTTTAGTTCAAAAAATCTAGGGCAAATTCCTTTTTATGTGTTGAGGATGTGTTTACTCTCCAGCGTTATCATGTTATTCTTGGCATGGACAGCAAGTACAGTGTCGTGTGAGTTTGCTACACAGGATGAGAGGTTAATTTGTGAATCTGGGAAGTAATGGGAGTCATGTGATTTCATTCACGTCTTACATGGAGTCTAAGTGTATGAAAGAGTGGTAGCGATGACTTGTGACTATGAGAATGAGTGTGTGAAAATCAGGAGCTGCACAAATAGAAGTCGTTGTGTGGAAGTCGTGAGCCTTGAATCCATCACCATTTTTCTTTCTTTTGCAAGAGCTGCATAATGGTTAGCAAGAGAGTTTATATGGGATGAGTATGAATGTTGGAGATAGTGCACAGATTGGATGTATGCATTTTGGTAGTCTTGAATAACCGATGAAGTCGTGTGTTTTGGATTCATTTTACCTTTGATCATTCAGTCGGGCCATGTGAAGTGTTAACTGGATAATGTGTTAGCCGTGTATAGCCATGTGAGCATTCTTGATGGTATTATCTGGGTCAGGCTGCATGTTGTGACAAAATCGAATATCAATAATGTTTGACATTGCATGGAAACTGTGATTTGTTAGAGTTTTGCGGGTATTGCATATTGATAGTGATTCTGGGCATTTCGTGTCTTCTAAGGCACAGTAAACAGTTTGCATCCATGTGTAGAACTTCTTTCAATGGCTGCATTGATGTTTTAGAGAGGAGTTTTAAGTCTGAGTCTGCAACGTCTGGGATTACAAACCTGTGATGTGTTAATTTTTGCATGGCATTCATTGTATTGAAGTGCTGGTATATGCAGTTAAAAATCTGATTCTATAGTTTTCTGAGTTTGGACAGTGTTGAGGAAATTCAGTGAGTTGGTGCTTCAGCAATTCGAAGTTGGCGCTTCTAGTGAGTTGGTGCTCATTTTTGTAATTTGGGTTGGTGCCCATTGTTGTCAATAAAAGCTATTGATCTGCCATGGTTTTTTACCCGAAAGGGTTTTCCATGTGAGATTGGTGTTCTCGTTGATGCTTGCTCTTACTATTCACATTGCTGATTCTGATGGTTTTGAGTTTTTAAAAGTTTAAAATACTGATCCCGCCCTGCACCCCCTCTCAGTATTTTCTGTGTGCTCTTCAAGATATACTCTAAAAAAGCCCAAAAAGGAAAAAATATGTTAGTTTCATGTCATGATAGATCCTAATACTAGAACATGCTTGTCAAATGGATTTTTTGGCTTCTAGACAAATTGTTTCAATTTCTATTTTCAGACATTTCATTAACTATTAATAATGGCTCTAAACAACTTATATGTGAAAGTAGAAAGTGAAGCATTAAAGCTTCACATTTCTTCTTATAAATTAAAACCTTCCTATAAAATACTCTCAATTATGATCAGGCTTTCATTTACATTGCAAATATCATCTATGTTTCTTGCGTTCATTTGCTTTGCTTTGTTTTATTTCTATCAAAACACATTAAATTTTTGAAATATAATGTGTCCTCCGTCGGATTACTAAGCAAATTCAAATCACACAATATTTCCATCTCCATTGGCCTCTCATTCTATTTTTTTATGCTCTTCTTTGTGTTGTACCGATACAAAATTTCTGTATTGTGTCAAAATTACAATTAATGTCTATTGTTTTCCCAAGTGAAAGTCATGATCAAGTCTTGTCTAGTTTGTTTTGTCTTATCATCTTTGTGGCTCTTTTATGAATGCTCACAAGAGCAAGAAACGAAGCTCTTGAAGTCATCCTTCTTGGCAAAAAAAGGGGGGTTGACATTGAAGATTTTTGTTGAGCCTAAAGACCAACTATGCACCTCCGGACAAGAAAAAATTGAAGTTGTGTTCAAAACTAAGAGAAAATGGATAAGGCATGAGATTAATAACACACCTTTGCAAAGAAAGCATTTGAATCAAAAATTGGCTCAGTATGGTATTGAAGTGAGCACCTAGAGTAGAGGGACACACCTAACAAAGGTGAAGTCAAAAAGGTTGAGTTTTCATTGTCAGGTATGCATGGAAGCATGAGGTGCACACACCTTTGAGGGGGAGAATTGAAATCTAAGTTACAATCAAAAGTGCAAACTTCAGTGAAGAGCACTTGTTTCAAATTGAAAAAATTTAAGCATAACATATAAGTGCACACTTCATAAAGGGGGATGACCCCGCAGTGCAACAACAAGTTGCAAGTAGTAGTGAAACTACTGTCCTATGTTTGAATCCCACTGGTGGATGGTGGGACAAACACGCGTCGATCGCTGGCCAAAGATCAGAGAACGGTGGAGTGGATTGTGCTCAGAGGGCGAAGGAGGTCAGAAGATGATCGGACGCTGCTACAGGGGCAAAGCTGGAGGGAACGATGGAGAGGTGGAGCTGGAGCTTGGTGGGAATGCAGGCAGGAAAAGCAGACGGAGGAATGACGTCGGGTCCTGCAGGGAGCTTGGCGGGAATGTACGCAAACGTAGCAGACACAGGAACGACGCCGGGTCCTGCAAGGAGCTTGGCGGGAATGCAGGCAGGCATAGCGACAATCAAGGGATAAGGAGGGTATCGGATCAGTGGCCGCCAAAGATGATGGGCTCGGCTGGCTGTAGGTGTATCGATAGAGGTAGTCGGGAAGGAAGTTGAATGGCGGGGATGAGATCCCTCGAATGTGGCCTCACTAGTTCATAGCTCCAGTCAAAAGCGATTTGGGTGTTGCCCCTTAGCAGCGATTCACCGAACAAAAAAAAGTGCACACTTCATAAAGGAAATAAAATACAAAGGTTGATAGCACGATAATCAAGTGCCCACCTTGAGTTGAAGATCGTACCTCATCAAAGGAAAAATCAAATATTCAAAAATCACAATGTACAAGTGTGCATTAGGGCATCAAGTGCACACCTGATAGTGGTGATCAAAAAGTCTTCAAGTTTTATATTAACAGGGGCATATCTAGAGCAAAAGTGCATGCCCCAACAAAGGAAGATTGAATTCAAAATATAAACATCAAAAAATGCATTAGTCAAGTATGCACCTAGGGTGCAAGTGCAAAACTTACCAAGACAATATTCAAATCCAATTATCAAGTGCACGTCTAAGGCACAAGTGCACACTTTACTAAAGAAAAATCTTCTTTTCAATCTGAAATTTCAAATCTAGTTATCAAGAGCATATTTGGGGTGTATATGTGCACCTCATCACGATATTTCAAATTTCAAAAATTGTTTTAACTTATGTTACCAAGTGCACACCTATACAAAGGAAAACAATAGTGCAAGTTCAATGTCTATTTTAATGTATTAACACACATGTCAAGTGGAATTGTGCACCTATCAATGGGATTCAAATAATTGAAGTGGATTTTCAAGGATTTTTAGATGTCTTCAAAGGGTTTGCCATGATCAAAGAAAAAAGTTGCAAAATCATCAAAGTCATCCAAAGCCACCTATCATAAATTATATTTTAAGTACACATTAAAAATAGCTCACACTATTTTTGACTATCATCATTTTCAAGGTTAAGCATATTCTGAAATGTGCTATTTTAGTCAGCACTATTCATACTATCTGTTATTCTTAGTTACCTCAATTTTTAACCTGTGCTATTTTTCAATCATCTATCTTTGGATCTCTTGTCGTGCAAAAGCATGACTTAGAACTTTTAGTATGTCGTAATTTTTACCATTAGTCTAATAGATGATTGGATGGTTTTAGTTTTAGCTATAGTGGATAGGATTTTATAATAAAACTTGCATTGCATGCAAGCAATCAATTCCTAGAGTAGCTACACTAGTTAGCTTTTTATTCATTTGTATATAATAATAACATAATAAGCATTATTAAATATTTCAACCTTATAGCCTTTTACCAAGAAGAAAAAAAACCTTTCTAAACATTATAAAAAATGTTCTTTGCACTTAGTTTTTTAATGATGATTTTCACACTTGCTTGTTGCTGAAATTGTTATTCACCAGGTATGCATTAAATCCAAAATTCAAAATCCGTTCACTAAAATTTATTATGCTCATCTTGTTTTAAAATTGCTATTGAAATATTTTGTTATGTGTGCTGAGATAGAATAAATTACTTTTACATATTTGCAAGCTTTGTATTACAAGTTTGCTCAAAGTTGTAAATTATGACTTTGTATCAATCCGTTAGTTTAATTTTACCATGGAATTTTGTTCTTACATGTTTTAACCTCTTCAATCTTTATGCAGGAAGCCACCATTCAGTCTCCTTTTTTAGCTAAACAACACAAACATGCAGTTGTAGGATTTTCTTTCAATCAAAAAACATTGAAAACCTTTTGTTTTGCATTGAAGTACATGTCTACCTTTTGCCCTAAGTGAATCCAAAAAAGTACACAGTCTTATTCAACATGATCATAAACCATCCAAGAAATCATTGTAAAGATTACAAATAGCAAGTACATATTGTGCAAATTAAGTGAATTTTTATTTACAGGGAACTTCTCTTTCTAATTTGAAAAGTGTTTCTACCGCACATCTATTCCATTTCATATTGCACTGAAAGGTGCAAATTAAAACACTTACCACTTTGTGAACTGTTCTAGGAAGTAACCAATTCCAAGAGGTAATTCACTTGTTCACTTCCCTAAAAACCTACCAACCTCAAAAAATGCCACCAAGATATACAAATTAATCTTGCTCAATGAATACCTCATGCATGAGCCATTGCATGCTGCTAGACTACAGTGCACAATCTTAAGTCAACGAGATGATCAATGGATATTCATATACAACATCATAATAACTAGAAACAATGTTCAAAATCACCAAGATAGACAAAAAAACTTGAATTAAAATACAATTGCAGAAAATATATAGACAAACATGAAAACAAAAAGACTCAAAACAAAAGTTTCATAGCCTATGCAACGACTATCAAAACAGAAAACAAGAACCAATACCATTAAGAAATATAACTGGAAGCCTTGATAGTACACTCATATATAGACTAACATGATGGTCAACTGGCGTCAAGAAATAAAAATGCAGGCTTGCCAATATACAAGATTTTCTAGTTAACTCTCTATTCAGATGATACAATAAAACAATGGGAAAATTTGTGAATAACAGTAATTCAACAGTTTATGTCAGATTTATCTATTCATTATTAGATATATCATTGGAGACAGCTGCTACCATGTTATTTTCCTTCTTATGTATCTGCTTACAACAACAAAAACACAATCAGAACTCCTCAAATCCTACCTTAATTCTTATACAGCCAAATGATTTTGATGTTACTCAAATAGTTTATCTGTATGTAAGTAACACTACTCTAATATGTGTTATTAGCGGATGTACCATGGAATGTCTAATGAGAAATATTGACACATACAATTTTTTATTTCATACAAAAAGAAACATACCTCTCTCTCCATTTAAGAAGTGCTTCCAACAGATGCACAGGAGTATGGCGTGCAACCATAGCAAGTGAATCCAATACTTGTTCATAAGCTGGATCTGATGCTCGTAAATATTGCCCATCCTATTCAAAATTCAAAAACTAGTTAAGTTTCATATTTATGTGAGAGAAACTAGCTATCTTGAAAATCTACCAAATTGCAATACCTCTCAAAGCCTGAATGATTGCACGCCTAATATAGAAAAGATGGACCACCTTTATCATCTTGTTCTCTACCACTTTAACTATTAGTATTTTTAGTCAATCATGGGCATTAATTTAATTTCTTTCCTTATTTATCATATCACAAGAACTTAATGCAAACTGCTTACATAAACATGCTTAAATGCTGCCACAAGTAGGCAATGAAGGAATCTTGCATGAACTTTCTGGGACATGGAGATATAGGTATAGGACATAATAAAATTTCCAAGGGTATTATAAATATAAGGATACCAGCGGTATTATAAATATAAGGATTCTATGTTTTCAATGACAAAACACAAATAAAATTCATCATAGGAATACATCATAAAATTGAACATGGTAATTACGTTATGTTCTCATAGACAAATCCTAATTTCCCAACCTCATCATTTGAAACTGATTGGTAATAGATCAAAAACAAAGATGAAAATGCAATCAGTTGACATATAGCATTTATAGACCTTCATTCAAGATACTTACTTGAAGCCTGAAATAGTAAACTAAAGTATCTTCAGACAGATATCATATACCACATAAGTCAAATAACACCCTAAAACATGAAAGGCATCTCACATCCTAAACGTCAAAATAGTAGTAGTTTCTTGAATTCTTCTATAAACTAAATAGTTAAAAACATAAAAGTAAAATTCTGCATCAGCTAATGGATTACTGTACAAAAGTCTATAAGGGTGACAGTAAAATGAGCCCCTGCCCTCCATTCACTATCCTGCTTTTTAACTGGTGTTGGAGAGTCCTTCCTCAGGAAATAGGACGTTGAAGTTGTTTTATAGCTGCAGGCAGCAGCGACCAAATATCCAAAGATGGGTGACAACTGCCTAGAGGCTGCTGCAGAAGCCTCCCAGCTAAATTAAGATGTCAGGAGTGGGACAGTTTCATAAGGTGCATAAAGGAGGCACAGGAGGCATCAGAAACTGCCAAACAAATTACTGCCACAGCTGATGGCAACCACCCAGGAATATCTTCCTTTTGCAGCCACTTAGAAAACAATGACTGCAGCCTGTCAGGTGATAACTGTCGCCCAGCAAAGGAGACAGTTCCATGGGTCCCACATAATCAGTCAGCAGACAAAAGAAAAAAATCAAAAAAAAGTTAAATAGGCTGCAGGCTATACGCCTGCACAAGGTACCTGCACCACCCTCCAAGGGTACAGCGTGGGGCCCCAAGCCTTCGCTAACCGGCACCTTGAGCCGTCGGCGGCGCCCTTTGCAGCCACCACCAAATGCCCTCAAACCACCAGCCGACGTTCTCCTCGTGCCGCCCGGCACTTTTCCCGCCACCTAATGTTTTCCGGCAGTTTTTTCAACTTTTTCCGGAACCTGCCACTTTTCCAGCATGTATGCATTTTTCTGGCCGCTGCAATTTTCCAGGCAAGTTTTGAGAATATTCTAACGACAACTAGCATATTTTGTTTGTCGGTTTTCTTGCAAGGGGGCAGATTTTTTTCTGGCAACAGGGAATATAGGACCGCTAACATCATGCTGACATCAAAGGTACGGACTGCTGGCAGGGACCCTTCAAGCCCTCCTTGTGCCCTAAATGAGGTGTTTTTTTTCTTTTGGCCATAACTTGGGCATACAATATCAAAGTTTGGCAAATAAGATATCATCAGAAAGCTAGTTCTATCAACTTTCCAATGGTGTGGGTCTTATCACCATTTTTTTGTTGTTGGTGTATTCTACAACCTGTTGAAGTCAGAGGTGTTGTTTTTAGTTTCGAGCACATAACTTTTGACCTGTTTCTCTGTTTTTCACAATTCCAATGGCTTTGGGATTATCTTTCAAAGCTCTTCACAAAAATCCATGCAATTTTTCCAAATTTCTTTCCAAGTACACTTTATTCAGTTTATTGTGTTTTCACACTCTGGTGAATTACTTAGACGTTTTAACTCCTAGAAACTTTTTGTTTGTGTGGGATGACTCATTTTTGGTTGTTGTACATGTATTTCCAGTATTCTGTACTATTTGGACATTGTAAACACCTTTTGCATGTAACTTATTTTTTGTAGACGCACTACGATAAAGTGCCATCTTGGTGTATATTTTTTGGGGATTTCGCACATCCTATTGTGCCTTTTGTACTCACACTATGATATAAATTATAAAGTGCCATGGGGAGGTTGATGTTTGTCTTTTTTGCTATCACATCTTTGTCTAGTGAGTGTCCCTTCCACAACAGCAGTCAATCTTAGTGATTCTTGCCTCATGCATGTGTGTCTTAGTTTGCAATCCCTTTATTTGTAGGTTGTTTGTCCTACATGCACTTATTGGTCTCACACAGTTTCAGTGTACCTATCTTGGCTCTCCTTTTTCTACATTATGAGGGGGGTTTCTACTATTGGTGCTAATGCTTCCTTGGTTTCATTTTCTGAATGATCTATGTATCTAGTTCTTGTTCCTATGTACTAGGTGGATGCAATGGTTGGTTACCCACCCTATGGACATTCTTCGATTCCTATTTCTAGAGGCGTCCTTCCATTTTCATTCGATCAAAGACTATTGGTACTTGTATTTTCAATTTGCATCTTGCATGTTGAGTAGTGTCATTAGGGTCTTTCATGCAGATTCATGTGTTGTTCGTATCTTTGAATTCCAAATGTTTGCCTTTGTTTGCCATCTGACTCGAGTAGTGTCGTTGGGAACAATCAAGCAAATTATTTTCTCTATCTTAATCAGTGTTCTTCAGACTATTGGTACCTGTATTTTCAACTTGCATCTTGCATGTTGAGTAGTGTCATTGAAGTCACTCGTGCAAATTTATGTACCATCTGTATCTTTGACTTTTAGATGTTTGCCTTTGTTTGCCATCTTATTCGAGTAGTGTCGTTGGGGGCACTCATGCAGATTACTATCTTCTTGATCCTAACATTTGTATCTTTGACTTCTAGATGTTTCCCTTTGTTTGTCATCTGATTTGAGTAGTGTCGTTGGACGCACTCATGCAAATTCTTGTTACGTTGATCTTGATCATCATTTCTTTCAAAAGAGGTTCTTCATTTTCAGTACTATAGCAATCATCATTCAACAGTTGTCTACAGCTTCTTCATGCTTCAATGATGTTCTACATGTTCCTCTTCCTTTTGGGACATTGTTTTGGTTGGAGGCTTCTTAGTCCTTCACCTTGATTTGGAGGCTTTTTCAATCTTTCATTTGCCTTTCTCTCTTTTGGAGAGGAGTTTTTCCCATGAGGTTTCTCCTTTTCTCCAATTGTGAGAGATTAGATTGTTTGTCATGAATACATGTAGGTCACAAAGTATACACATGAATATATGAAAGTCACAAAGTATACACTTGGATACACATAAGTCACAAAGTATATACTTGAATATATGTAATTCACAAAGCACACTCATGGATACACGTAAGTCACAAAGTACTGTCATGAATACACGTAAGTCATGAAGTATACATACGGATACACGTAAGTCACAAAGTATTCACATGAATACACGTGCGTTGCAAAGTATACAACTTGAATACACGCAAGTCATAAGGTATACACTTGAATTCACATAAATCACAAAGTATGCACTTGAATACAAGTCACAAGGTATACACTTGAATACAACGTAAGCCAAAAAGTATACACTTGAATACAAGGTATGCAAAGTATTCACATGAATACACATAATACATAAGGTATACATAGGAAGCATGAAGCATACACGTGAATGCACGTAATAAATGAAGCATACGTAGGAAGCATGAAGCACACACGTGAATACACATAATACATGAAGTATACGCAGGAAGCATGAAGCATACATGTGAATACACATAATACATGGAGCATACATAGGATGGCAGGAAAGATGCCCTAATACCACTGTAATGTCCCCTACCCTGATTTGCCCTAGAATTCGCCTATTGATCACAAATTGCAACAAATTAGGGTTAGGGTTTCACCTTATTAAATAAATATCCTTTTAATGAAGTAATCTTGGATTGGAGTCCTGCATTCACCACATAAACGATATAGGCAAATATGCATATATACTTGTTAGGGTTAGATAATTGCATCCATCCATAGATTACCAACAAGCAAACATATTAGAATTGGGGGAGAAGGGACATGATGGGTCCACCCGAAGCCATATACCAAGCCTAAGAGGGTGTATACCACAGCCCTCCCCCTTGGCGACTTGTATCTGCTTTCCCCATCAAGCCTCAACTCCCGGAAGACACTTGCCAACTCTTGGGATTGAGCGGGGGTCGTAAGTGGTTTACTCGACTCTCTAGGTAAGTGCCAGTCTTAGGAGCCATTACGAACACTCTAGGATGGTGACTTACTAGCCTCACTTACCTACTCCACCCCAGGCCCTTCCCACAAGTGGATTGCAAACAGTCAAATACATTTCTAATTCTAGCAGAGGAAATAATACATTAATTATTCTTCTTATCTTATAAATCATATGCACACATATGTAAACAGTAGTTGGCAGAAATACACCTGAATATATGATAGATCCGATATCGCAACCCTTTGTGATGCACGGGTCTGATTCTATTTGTCTTTCTGATTTGTATGTTTCTTCTCCTTGATCAATCTGTTCTAATATTCTGAAGATATTGCTTAAAGAGAATCAAATAGATTAAATCAAATAAATAAATACTAATAATATTTCATTATGTGTGTGTGTGTGTGTGTGTGATTATATTTTCTTAGAAGTATTTGTTGATGTTTTAGAGCAGCGTCGTGGTCTTCTTCCAGCAAGCTCCTTTACTACTTGAGATAAATTAAATTATAGCCAAGGGGCTATTTAATTTATAAGACAACGATTTATTGAAGAGTCACGTCTTTGTGAAGGTTCAATATGATGAAGAGATACAATCTTTCAAAGGCCGACATCACATGTCTTGAATGCGATTTCATTAAAGAAACAATTAATTATTGTTATGGCCGACATCATGAAGAGGCGTAATCATTTGGAATTATATCTCTTTGCTGGGCCGACTTGTTGTTTATGAAAAGACACGTCCTTCTCCATCACTTGTATTTATACAAGTTATTCCATTGCATTATATCATCGATTTCATTCAGTTCATTATCATTCATTGAGTTCAAGTGTGAATTGTCCAAAAGAGAGATTGCGATTTCTGTAGAAGAGCAGATTGTTTGTTATTGAAGGCTGAGTCTCTAATCAGCAAAATTGCATATGGTTGTATCTGAGTTTGCATTAGTTTGTGGTGCTTTTACTGGCCTTCATATCGGCCTCTTGTAAAGAAGACTATTTGTGTTATCATTCAATATATAAGTGATATATTGTTGCTGGGTTTTTCTCTCTCAGGAGGAGGGTTTTCCCAGGGTATCTGCTGTGTCATTGTGTGTGATTTTTGAATTAATTTTCAGTACTCTAATCTGATCATAAAACTAACAGTATTGTCATTGATGTCAAATGCCAAAGCAAATTATAAAGAACATGATATGTAAGTGATCAGATCAATATTCTACTTTCAGACTTGGCACTATCAAATTCTGATAATAAAAATCTTCAGATTCAGACTTTTGCTCAGATTTGAAGTTTGGGTATGGAAAATCAAATTGAGGTATTCTTCAGTTAATAATATTTGATATGGATAAATCAAATTGTGATACTCGATATGTTATTAAAACCACGATTTGAGTGTGATCTAGAGTAAAACAAAAAACCATGTTTGAAGTTTTTAGAAGATGCGAATGAAGGATAAAATAAAAGCCACGTATTAGTTTTGAAAAGTCAGCAACTTAATTTAAAAGTCATTTAATATAAAAATTGTGTTTGCTCGACTCGGTAGAAATCAAAAGGTGCAAAGATGTCTTTCAAGAGGAATGTGAATGAGGAATTTTCGTCTTCTTGTGAAAAGACGTGTTAACTAAACTTTGTTAATGCATATGGGTTGGAGTAAATAATTTAAGATTCAAAGATGTGTCAAGATGTAACCAACCGTCTTTTTGAGGAGATGTGAATCATCAAAGATTAGCATATGCGTCTTTTTGAGATAATTTTTTAGGGTCGTCCCTTTTCTTGAAACTTCTTCTAAAAAACGTAATCAGCCAATTGTCATCACACTTTTTCAAAAGACGTGTTCCTTCATGTATCGACCTCAACTCAAGTGATGCGATGATTTAATAACATGATCATTCATTTGAAAAGGTGTCTCCATCCAGTGAAGTGATTCGATCTGTTTTGTTAAATCAATGCAACCAGATATTTAACAAAACAAAGCTGAAAATAAAAAATTATTAGAACAGAAATGAAGCAAATGAAGAGGTGTGAATAAATTCTGAAAAGACAAAGATATGATCTTTCACCAAGGGATGCAATTCTAGAACAAAGTATATATTTGGCATTCATTTTAATTTTTAGGGCTTGAAATTGTGATTGTGAAGTTCAAAGTGGTCTATATCAGAAACCCATCTTCTTGTGTGGGCTAAGTGAGAGATTTTTCATCACATAGGCAGATTGGAGGATTGGGAGAGTGCAGATCTGATTGAAGACATTTACTTCATCCATCAAGTCGAGGTTTGGTACCTTGCATTAGGGGTTAATTCTCCTTGTAGGTTGGTGCCTACTAAAATTGTAAAGGTTTGGGTGTTCCTTGTAGGTTGTAGCCTACAAAATCATCTCATTTGTAAATCAAGTAGGTTGGTGCCTACTTCCATTTGTAAAATCATTTAATCAACTCAATAAAGTGGTGTCAACTTGCTTTCATTGATTCATATCAGAAGTTGATATTGATAAAAGTTTAAGATTGTTGAAAAATTGAAAAATAAGAGATTGTTTTGATTTACTGATTCACCCTCTTCCCCCCACTCCCCCCCCTCTCAGTATATCTTTTGTGCTCTTCATATTTGACTTTCTTCCCTGATTGATTCATTACTTATCTTCGTTTATCTTTCCTTGAACTATCTTACTCTTCATGATATAAATCCCCTATTATATTTAGGGGCTGCTGCCTTTCCGAATGCAGACTATCTCTTATTCTTGCTTACCTCCCATTCGATGACTATATCTGCTGCAATAGTCAGAAATATATTTCCCAGATTTCTTATTTATTCTCTCTTTCCTTATACTCAGAAGATTTTCCTCTTTTTTCTGTTCTATCCTCCTTTGAAAAAGTCTCTCTTAATATATCCTCACGATGGAGGAAGGGACATGACCATTCAGCTTTACTGTCCCTTGGTAAGGGACACATCTCCCCAACTCCAGTGCTGTCTCCCTTGCACATTAACTAAGTGCTGTCTTTAATCAAGTGCTGCTAAAATGTAATCGCTCCCCTCAATTATTAATCGCTGCTTATAGTATGGTATTCATTACTTTTATTAACTACTGCTCCTCCTCCTAATATTCACCACTGCCCTTGATTAAACATAGTCGCTGCTATTGATATACTTATGTCAATGCTTATTTTAATATATTTATTTATATATTAGTTTTCTTTATAATATTTATTATATTATAATAATAAAAAATAATAATAATATTAAATTATATTGTTATTTTTGATAATTATAATTATAATATTATCTTAGGATAATTATAATTAGAATAATATTAAATTGCTAATATTTATATTTCTATTTTGATCATTTTATTTATTTATTTGTATTTCAATTTTCAATGTCAGGTTAATTTTGGGGGCATAACAAATCCTCAGCGATGGCCAATCTACAATGGCTTTCACCTTCTCAAGACCCATCTTAAGCCCTTCATTTGAAATAACAAGGCCTAGGTACACCAATTCTTTCTTCATAAAGCTGGACTTTTTCAGATTTATCAGCAATTTTTCCCCTTTTAACCTCTAAAAAACTACTCTAAAATGTTCTAAATGTTCCTCTTCTATCTTATTAAAAATCAAAATGACATCAAGATAAAGAATTACAAACTTACCAAGATAAAGCTTAAGTATCTCATTCATCAATCTCATGAAAGTACTAGGTTCATTTCTCAACCCTAATGGCATGACCAGCCACTCATAAAACTTGTCGTTGGTCTTCAAAGCAATTTTCAATTCATCACCTTCTCAGATCTGAATCTGATAATAACCACTCTTCTAATCAATTTTTGTGAAGTAGTTTGCCCCATTCAAACAATCCATCAAATCATCCATCTATGGTAAGGGGAATTAATTTTTTACTATGATATTATTTATGGCCTAAAAATGTGTACACATATGCCATTCTCCACCTTTCTTTGGTGCTAGTACTGCTGGTACGGCACAAGGACTCAAACTTTCTCTAATCAAACCTTTGTCCAATAGCTCTTGAACTTGTCTTTTCACCTCCTCATTCTACACAAGTGTCATTCTATGTGTGCCTTATTCGGTAAGCTTGCTCCAAGAATCAAATCCATGCAATGACTAATGCTTCCAACAGGTGGTAACCCTTTTGTCATCTCATGTGACAAAACATCAGCATATTCTACAAATTTTGCAATTCTAATGGAATTTCTTCTTCCATGCTTGCTGTTTTTGTTTAGAAACATTGCAAAACACATTATTTCTTCTTTTATATCACTTAAAAACTGTTTTTCAATAATTAAGCATAACTCCTCTAAATTATTGTCCACTTCTCCTCCATCCTTCGATAGATTCATTATGGTACTCTTTCCCATCTTTGATGAGGGTGTACGTGTTCTTGCCATCATAAATAACTCTTCTATCATATTGCCAAGGTCTTCCAAGTAAAACATGACAAGCATCAATAAGCATGATGTCGCACAATATTTCATCTATTTATGCTCCTATATGGAATTCAACTAAACATTGCTCATCTACCATAAGTTGAAGTTCCTTTTGTAGCCAGGAATCCTTGTATGATCTCGGATGTGAGATTCTTTTTAGCTTTCATTTCTCCACCATCTCATTGGATACCAAGTTATCCATGCTCCCACTATCAATTACAACTTTGCAACACTTACCCTTGGAATTGCAAATTGGACAAAATAAGGTTTTTTTTCTTTGTGCTAGTTCGCATTTTTCCTTTTCTGATTTCGACAATACACTCTTCATCATGAGGGCCTCTCCTTGTTTAGGTTCTTCTACATGTGATGATGTTTCACATTCTCCATTGGTTTCAACATAATTTCTTTCATAATTGGTATCAACTGAAATTTCTATCTTGAAGCTTCCTCTTCCTCTAAAGTTGTTCCCTCTTCTAGTGTCTAAATTGTAATTTTGATTACCAGAAGTACTAGATTCCTCTTCACTACCTTGTTGTCTTTTGTCTTCAACAAATTGTCATCTTCCTCTAGCAGATCTTCCTCTTCCTCTACAGTTGTCATGCCACTTCCTAGCTAGTTTTCCTTCAACTCTCAAGGCACACTAGTAGGCTTCTTCTACCAATCTCACCCCAATCAAGTTAACCTCATCTTGAATAGAAAAACAGACTCCATCAATAAGTCTTTCAATTTTTTCTTCATCATCCTCAACATGACCAGCTTGAATGTTAAACCAGTAAAATTCTTCAATCTACACTTAAGACACTCAGTTCCTTCTACTTTAGATTATGTAATTGCTTCAACATATTAAGATGATAATCAGCAGGTAAACTTTGATTTCAACTTTGTCACCATTCCATTCTCATTATTGAATCTTCTCCTTTCCCTTCCTTCTTTGATCCATTTGCACATGTTCCCACCAAAGGGATGCATGACCCTTTAGCTTGGTATTTGCCAACTTCGCCCTGTGTGGTTCTTCTACTGATTCAAATTCAAAGTATTTCTCCATGTCAATATCCAATCTATCAATTCTTTTGCGTTCAAACTCCCACTATAGCATGGAGTTTCCATCCGGAGTCAAATCCTGATAAGAAACATGGCCCTCTCCTTGTTCAATTGGTTCTTTTGTTGCTTATTCATCTTCACCCCTTATCGGCCATTACACCTCTTCTTTGCATTGTTTCCAAGGCTTCCAACCTTGTTGCTATTGCTCTTAACGCCTCTGCCATCCCAGCATCACTACGAGCCATGTTTACCTCTCCGCCCTCTACAATTGCAGGACGTCCACCACCTGTAACAAACTCTAAGACAGAATTCACAATAACTCAGATCTAAACCTGGCCCTGATACCAAATGATGCCGGCAGTCAAGAGTTGGTTGCCCGTTGAAGGACCACCAACATCTTGCAACTTTAATCTCACAGTATCAAACAAGGAAACAGCCTGGTACAGCAGCAACCACACATATATATTGAGATATCTGCCAGTTAAACTTTGACTATACTTATATCAAATCACACTGATGCTGGTGTGAAGCCCAGCCACAATTTTTCTAATGATTCAGAATCTTACTGTCAAAATTCAAACATCCAAACTTATATCACTACAAAATAACGACTGAGTAAATTACAATTTATTTTTTATAACAGACTGTGACCTAGGCATTTAGCCCAACCAGCCCTGCCCAATTCTCACACGTCTTCCTCTGTGATATAAAACAACAGAAAGGATAAAAAATATATATTGCCCAGGAATTAGGCACTTCCAGATAACAGCAGCTGCCAGTGGTCAAGGATTTAGTTATGATGAGGTCTGTCCACGCAAGGATTTGTAATGGAGTCCAATAAACTGCCAACAGTAAAGACGCAGCATGAGTGGAAGCGCCAGCCACACCCAACCTTGATCAAAAATAGACTGTCGGAATAATCAGCAAGTCAGAAAAATAACCGTCCCATTGGCAATCACCCCAGTATAGAAAAAGGTAAGTGGAACAGGTTTGACTGTTGAGCTGCAGATCAGAAATAATAATGATTGAGCCAAAAGTAGCTGCCAAAAATGGTAACCGCCGCCTTGAATAGCAAGAAGAAAATGCCCCAGGTTGCTGTTGTCAGAACAGCAGCCAGAGGAGAGAGAAGAGAACAGGCACACCAGCAAAACAGACCAATGGAGACCTCAAAAAGCGGCAACACCACGCAGATTTAGCAACCAACTCTAGCCCTGCAATAACAAAACGTAATTGACTATAATATTCCTTTTGTCCCAGCTCTTGTCATTCACAGCCCAATGGCATCCATCATCACTTACTGTTTCGGGAACAGTTGGTGTCAGCACATTGTTCTCCATGTTTTCATGTCCTCTGACTTCCTGGCATTTTATTTTCGCAGATCCTCTTGCATTTGTGTATCTTCCTTCTATCTCCTGAAACCAGTGAATGCAAGCATGTATTTTTCTATTACATTTTCATCCTCAGAAGCATGTCCGCATTTCCTTTACAGAACTCGAGCATGTCCATTCGATGGAAAGATCTCATTTCCCCATGTTGCTTGTGCTTCCAAAACTCATCTCACTCAACTGTATGGATCTATAACTGTGACAACAGCTCCAAAGAAATTCTTCAACTGCTGCAAATGATTTTCCGCAGCAATTGTGCAACTGTTGCAAATGACTTTCCACAACTACTGTAAAACTGTTGTGAATAACTTTCCACAGCGCCTGTGCAATGCTGTGAATTACTTTCCACAACAGAGTGTAACTGCTGTGAGAGATCTTTCAACAACTGTGTTGCTGCTATAGAACAGTTTCTGCAGCATTGCAAAGCTGCTGTGGAACAACTTTAGTAGTAACAATTTCGTTAGTACACAAATAAATTTGCAGCATTACAAGATTGCTGTGGAACAGTTTCCCAATCCCTAGCTGCCTTTAGTATTTACACAATCTGCAATCACCTAAATCTACCCTGCCTCTCTCAATATGGTGTCCTCAAAAGTCTCCATTTGTGCTCATCATTGGATAAAAGAGGACACACCTAATTCCACCTACATGAATCTGAAAATCACAAATTCCATTTGGGCAAGGCAGGATTGCACTACCCCCAAGATGCTCCTGCTTCAACATCTCCTATGTTATAGCCTGAGGATGTTCAAATGGTTAATTTTTGGCCTCTGGGTTTTGTAAACCTTACCAATCCAGGACTTAAAAGCAAAAGTTCACACAAGTATGTAAAATTCCTCAACAGAGGCTCTACATCATACCTCGTGCTTATTAAGTAATTGCTCTTACTTTTCTGTGAGTTCATTTTTTACCAGTGTTAGTAGTTCAACATTGTTGCAAACCCTAGCTGGCATGAGCAGTACACAAGTCATTTCTACTCAAGGGAATGATAGTCCCCAATCTTTTTCTGGAACGACAAGAAGCTCCAAAGGATACCCCTATTCCTCAACCCCAAGGTCATATACAAACAAATCTTTCTCTAAATTAGAGTGCATCAAAAAGCATAGACTCTACAACTTATTCAACATCTCTCCCATCCACCATGACCACTGAAGTGACAAGCTTAAAAGACACAAATCCCACATTCCCCACAAAAGCATTGAGCATAGGGCTTAAGCCCCACCACTTCACCTACCCATACTTTGTTTGTTACAGCCATACAAGAGATGGGCCTCACCACTCGTTCCACAATCATTGATCTTCCTCCTTAGTTTCATCTCCTTCATGTTCCTATTATTTCCTATTTTCCACGACCACTGCAACATGCCCACTATTTCCCGCTTCATTCAAAGTTAGTCTTAGTGAGCCTCTACCTTCTATCTCAACTATTACAGGCACATACTCTACAACTTTTTATACACCACATTACAAGTTAGAGGCTTCTCCTCTTTATCCTTTTCTTCTCCACTAATATCTAGGGCACTCAGTTTTATTGAAAATACTTCTGCCCCTACACTGAAGCTGGGATCAGGTCCAACAAACTCAACATGTACTCAGCAACAAATAGTGGAGAAGCTAGTTCTGAATTGCTATCAATTTAAAAGGTAGCAAAGTAAGCCAACTTAAAACAATGAGAAAGAATGAGGGTGATAAAATTATTTACAAACCCACCAAAACAAAGTTTGTAGATGTGGATAAATCCAATTAAGAAGAGATTACCTCTGCTAATATGGCTCTGAGTAGTGTAGCTGGCAAGGTTGTAAGGAAACAAAAAGAGTAAACAGAAGTTCTCATAATATTAGAAAAAGCATAAGAGCATCATTTTAGAATTTAAAATGCTATCCACAGACTCGTTAAACCTCAAGACCATAATTGGGACAACTGGAGAAATTTTTATAACATTTTATCCAGTAAAGATTGCACTTAATACACTATTGCAAAAGCTTCAAGTGGGCCATGTCAAGCTAGAGAGTGAAGAAAATTGTTCAAGGGAATCAAGACAAATTGATTTGGTTGTAAAGCTGGCACAGAAACAAGGAAACAAAGTTATAAGAGATGCTAAGATAAGCAAGAAGGGAATCATACGGTTCTTAGAGTGTCACAATGAACAAAATAGAAAATGTGCAGGTGTAGGGAAGAAATTTTCAAGATGAGTTCCAATCCTCAAGCACATTTGAATAAGGCCTTAAAATTGCTTTAAGACTATGGTATGCATAGTCCACAAATCTGCTAACGGATCTTAGAAGTACAATTCATGGAGCCTGTTAGAGCTATAGTAGAATGCTAGATGAGAAGTGTTTTAGATAAACATAATTTGGGGCAGCATGAACTACAAAACTATACTACTCGGCTAATATTTAAGATTAATAAAGTCGTTGGTAAATGGATTTGTCGCTGCGATATTTCACTGCAAGACAGCCTTGACTCTCGCCTAATGGACAGCAACAAACGCTCCAACACTTGAAGAGATCACTATTGAATTAGTGATCTTTCTCTATGTTTGAGAGGGGCAGCTGCCTCATATGATATAATTAGGGGGTTTTCAGGGGTATACTTTTAACCAAAAAGCAGAAAAGGCAGTAAAACTAAAACTGAAATAGGAAAGATATCTGAAAACAGAGAGAAGGAAGAAGAATGAACACAAAGACTCATCCACAGAAAAAGTTATTTAAGTATAAAGAATGCAACTGGGGTTTATAGATAGAATGCAATCTAACATCAAAAAGATTCATCTACATAGGATTTAATGACTCAAAAATCAAATAACAACCTATTTATTTCAACCCAGGTGCACTAAGTAAACAATACGTAAGAGAGGAAGTTACTTGTATGCTTCACAACCAGAAAAAAATCTTAAGAATGGCTGCAAACTGAACATCCGAACAATTAGCAGCACAAAGAATAGGAACATAGGCTCACAAACCAGCAAAATCTATCCTTTACATCTGCTTCAAAAAGAGCTCTACAAACTCTTATATTTTTGTACAATGTAACAATTTCAGTAGCTTCCTCCCAGCCAAAAACTAAACTGTAAAAGGAGAACCCCATTTACATTACATTTCAATGTATTTGTAACTTCTCAGTTTGTAACTGATTTTTCTCACTTTGGGAATTTATAAAGATTTATAAAATAAGATACAATTGACCCCCAAGAGCACACCTCCAGACAATCTTATTACAAACATTAGGATAAGGACTACATTATAAAACGATGGACCTTTCTTGAAATTTGACAGACATATGACTGTCAAGGCATCATTTCAAAAAAGTATGCATGTATCAGCTGCAGGTATGGATTCTTGGAGTATTTGCATGTATCTTCATTGCTTTGGCTATGGAACCAAATAAGAAGATTTCCAAAACACCTCCACTAGTAGATATCCAAACATTGTCTTGGATGATAAAACTGAAAACTCAACCAACTTTTATATTCAGTAAGTCAATAGGTGCTACAACTTTTATGACTGCTTTACCAGGTCTTCCTGCATGCACCACACTCATTGCATTAAATATACAATATTGCTATCAAATGAATGCAACAAATAGTCCTTTTGTGTTCCTCCACAACCTCCTCTCACCACCAACTCAATTTCTTGATGTATTTCAAGAAACCAGAGAAGCAATCAAGTTTTAGAGACTTTATCCTTTTGAGAAAACTCAATCTCTTCAGGCCCACAAACCTTCATTAGTTGTAACACACTTGTTGACCTGTGGGTGACAATCATAGGTATGTCTACCTCCTCTGATATAAACCTCTTCTCACATTTCCATGAAGGCAAGGTGGATGATGGTGAAATTTGTGGAGCTCGGCATCACTCCTATCAATTGCATTTGCTAGAAATTTTCTACAGCATTTTTCAACAAATCCAGTTTGAGCATTTCACATGATAAATTCACCTTTTGAGGTGTTTGGTCAAATAGCTTGGGTGCCTTGTGTTAGATTTATGATCAGATTATAGACACAGAATTTAATTCAAAATAATCACAAGAACACAGCAGATACCCTGGGAAAACCCTCCACTTGAGGGAGAAAAACCCAGCAACAATATATCACTTATATATTGAATCACAATGAGAAACTCCTTTACAATAGAGGCCGATAATGAGACCAAGAGAATGCACCATAAACTGATGCTATCACAGATCCAACAAAATGTAATTCACTAATAATGAACTGCAGCCTTCAACAATATCAAACTGCTCTTATGAATGAACTCGCACTTGAGACGAATGAGAATGGAATGAATCGATGGAATGAATGAATCAAGAAACAATGAAATGCATCGATCATATATACAAGTGAGTGGAAAGGTCGTGTCTCTTCAAGACAAGTCGGCCTATATAGAAAGATGTGTCTCTTCAATAAATCACGTCCAATCAAGGTATGTAACTCTTCAAGAAGTCGACCTCATAACAAATCATGCCTCCTCATAATAAATAAATATTAATCATCAGTTAATAAATGACGCATCATTTCATGAAATCACTTTCACCAATTAAATAGCCGATAGGCTACAATTTAATTGATTCTTTATTCGATCTGGGTGGAATAGATGACCGACGCTACCAACATCAACACTCCCTCTCAGCTAGGGAAGATACTTCCAGCTGCATAAGACATCACTTCATTGTGATGTCTACCACAATGGCTACACCCATATGTGGAAAGGAAAGATATCACCTCATCATGATATTGACCATCATGGCTACACCTATGTGTGGAAAGGAAAGATATCACCTCATCATGATATCAACCATCATGGCTACACCCATGTATGGTATGTACAAGTGTTCATCACTTAACGTGATGTTGTCACCTCATCGTGACGTTCACCATGGCTCTCCCAAAGGGTGAAACACAAGTACAAGAAAATCATCACGGACTCTCCCACGTGATGCTCTCATGGAGTCACACACATGACATCCACCATGGCTCTCCCAGAGGGTGGAAACAAGGGCTTTCACTTCAAATCTCAAAAAAGAAATGCATTAACAAGGGCTTGCACCTCAAATCTCTCAAAGAGAAATGCATTAATGAAGATCACTGATATTGAAACTCCTTCTCAACTAGGGCTTGATTCTCCACTATACCAAGCTTGTCTCGAAAGTACACAAACTTTATCCTGGAGAGAGGCTTGGTGAGAATGTTTGTCGTCTACTCATCAGTGTTGATATACTTCAACTGAATCACCTTCCTCAATACCATATCTCTAATATAGTGGTATTTGATCTCAACATGCTTAGTTTTGTCATGAAAGGCAGGGTTGATAGAGAGCTTCACACAACTCTGGTTAACACAATGAATGATAGTGGGCTCCATTGATTGTCCAAACAATCCTGCAAGGAACTTCCGAAGCCACACTGCTTCTCGAGCTGCCACACTAGCTGCAATATGCTCGGCCTTTGCTATACTCAGTGCCACAGAATACTGCTTCCTGCTACACCAGGATATCATCGCAGACCCTAAACTAAAGAATATCTCAATTCATATCCAATTGTGCCACGCAAGTATCTCAGAATATGCTTCGCTGCAACTAGATGTATTTGCCTTGGTTCACACATGAACTAACTGAGTACACTTACTGCATAGCAAATATCCGGTCTAGTATTGACTAGATACATCAACAATCCAATCAACTGCCTGTACATCGAGGGATCCACCGGATCTGAAGTAGTTGCAGCCTCTTTCAATTTATGCAAGTTGGTTTCCATAGGCGTAAACATGGATTTGCAATCCACCATATCAAATTTCTTCAGAATAGTATACTTCCCTTGACTTAGAATCATCTCATCTGGCTTCTGCCATACTTCTAAGCCAAGGAAGTAATTCATGTAACCAAGATCCTTCATTTCAAATTCAGAAGCTAACTCCTCCTTGCATTTGATAATGAGGTGATCTTCTCCAGTAAGAAATAAATCAACATAAAAAACCAAGATCAACTAGATTACCATCTTCTTTAGGTTAAGTAGGCTCCCTCTGAATCTTCAAGTACTTGCATCAACCTTCTAATCTCTTCGTCCAAGATTGCCTGCAACGCTTGCCTTAAAGAAATGTTTTCCCGTGCACACCTCTGATACTGTAGAGAGTTCAGGATTGTCCTCCTCGACCTCATCCCAAATCACTCTATTCTGAATAGGTTTGCGGAGCTACCAATGTCAAATCTAGATGACTGTCTTGAGCAATTTTGATCTTAGCAGCTGAAGGGATCCTCTAAGGATTTAGCACTTAGCCTTGCAATACAATAATCTTCACTTCTTCTCAGTGAGTTACAAAACTCCCTCTTGATCCCTGCTTCAGAGATTGCAAAGAAGACTTTTGGAAGTGAACTCCCTCTAGCCACCAACTCAGTCCCATGGCTGCAAGTTGTGACTTCATGCTTGATCATTTCTTTGGTTAGTATGACTTCCTCACAAGACGCCTCAAGCTTTTCATCACTAAGCAATCTCTCATCACCTTCTTGCTCCTAGGTCTGTCATGGAAGCATTTTAGACAGAGATTACTAACAGTTTATAACTATACAAAGAAATATCAAGGCTAAAAGCATACAAGGTTTACTATCTCAGGTTATAGCATGAATACATAAGAATTTATGAACAATATTAAAACATGAATAAATAAATCAACCTATAAGAGAAATATATCAGAAGGATCAGAATGAAGGGATAAAAAACTTATCTTTATTGAATTCTGATATAACTCTTTCTTCCATCTTTTACTCTTCTCGAGAGTGCTAAACTCAACACAACAAAAGACAATCTGCACAACTACAGTTTTCTTGAATGCATTATGCAGTTAGCATGTAGAACTAACCCTCTCCAAGAGTCAAGGCTCTATCACAGTTCATGCATTAGAGAATGATATCGATGTGACCAACTAATCACCATCGAAATTGCAGTTCTCTTTTTATTTCAAAGTCACACTCAGAAATCTTCACAACTAGCATGAAAGTAACTTGCAACGAATAATTTTGAATCTTCAAAGGATCTTATGTCAGTGAACACAATTCAAGAGAAACCACGACCTCTCTTTACTAATCACACATGATCCAAATAAATGAAGTAACTGAAATTCAGCCTAGAAAGGTGATTTCAAACAAAACAAATAATACTTATCTCTTTAAATATTTTGATGGGTGCAAATACTAAACACAATAAGATATGTTGCTCTTGTGCTCAGATCAGTACACAATCTTCACGGCTTGAACACAGGCCCATGACTTAGAATAGAAATTCTCTAGAATCCTTTTGAGGAGAGATCTCATCCACATCCGCAAATGAAGCATGCTGATTAGGCCTAGTTGGGCAATCCTTTGCATAGTGACCAAACTTGTCACATTGAAAACATTGAATGCAAGATAGATCCTTCTTCTTGAATGCAGGAGCACCATCTAAACCTTTATCTCTATTCCTCTTGAAGTATCCTTTCTTTCCTCCTTTTGCTTTCTTCTTCGAGGATTGAGTGGAAAGAATATGAATGTCTTCATTTGTAGAGCTTTGACCAATACCTCTCACAGCCAACCTAGACTCTTCTTGAATACAATTTGCCCTCAAACAATCAAACTTGGGAAGTTTCGATCTTGCACTGATTCCTTCAATGTAAGACTCCCAAGATGAAGGAAGACCATTAAGAGCCAACATGGTTAAATCCTTGACATCAACAATATGACCAATGGTAGAGAGCTGATCTCTCAATTCGGAAATCTTCATAAAGTAAGCGATGACAGATTCTCCTTCCGCCATCTTAACATGGTGAAGTTGTTGCTTTAATGCAAGTGCACGGCTTGTGTTGTTGATCTCATACATCTCCTCCAAAGTCTTAACTAACATCTTCTTCGCCTTAGTATCTTTCTTCTTCCATTGAATCTTCTCTTCCTCATCAGTAGGCTCGGAAACTTTGCTCTCCACAAACTCAGCCAATTCATTTTCCTCCAAGGTGAGCATTATTCTGAATCTCCATGATGTGAAATTTGATGCTCCCTCAAGTCTATCCTCAATCTTAAGACTGTTCACCATCTTGACAAAGAGATAGAAGTAATCAACGATAAGAAAGAGAATAAAGAGTATCGCTGTAATACAAAATCTGATCAAGATCTTCTTCAAACCTGCTCTGATACCATGTTAGATTTATGATCAGATTAGAGACACAGAATTTAATTCAAAATAATCACAAGAACACAGCAGATACCCTGGGAAAACCCTCCACCTGAGGGAGAAAAACCCAACAACAATATATCACTTATATATTGAATCACAATGAGAAACTCCTTTACAATAGAGGCCGATAATGAGGCCAAGAGAATGCACCATAAACTGATGCTATCACAGATCCAACCAAATGTAATTCACTAATAATGAACTGCAGCCTTCAACAATATCAAACTGCTCTTATGAATGAACTCGCACTTGAGACGAATGAGAATGGAATGAATCGATGGAATGAATGAATCGAGAAATAATGAAATGCATCGATCATTTATACAAGTGAGTGGAAAGGTCGTGTCTCTTCAAGACAAGTCGGCCTATATAGAAAGATGTGTCTCTTCAATAAATCACGTCCAATCAAGGTATGTAACTCTTCAAGAAGTCGACCTCATAACAAATCATGCCTCCTCATAATAAATAAATATTAATCATCATTTAATAAATGACACATCATTTCATGAAATCACTTTCACCAATTAAATAGCCGATAGGCTACAATTTAATTGATTCTTTATTCGATCTGGGCTGGAATAGATAACCGACGCTGCCAACATCAACACCTTGTCTAAGCTTTTCCATGTTTTTGCTTCATAAATTAAGGCATTTAGGAATATAATATCTGCCAAAGATCCTCACCTTATTACTTCTTGACGGATGTTTATACATTGTTCCAGAGCTCTTAAACTAGCATGCGCAGGGAAAGATGATGGTGAAAGTTAGAGAATTCTGTTTTAGACATACTGTTTGCATTTGCTTGAGAGTTTTTAGAGCCTTTCCAACAGAACTATACTGCATAAGTTCCACAATCCTTGCATTTTATGAGATGACATCCCTATGAGAGGCATTTTGTCAATCAGTTTGCTCACCCAGTGTAAGCTTCCATGTTTTGCATGCATATCAGCTAGGGCAATAAGAACAATGATTGATAACGACCATTCTTCCATTTCACTGGGAAGACCATTCCAAAACCCCCATTTTAGCACACGTAGGAAAGGTATTGATGAAGGACAAGGTGCCTTGATTGTGTAGTTGGGAGGCAATCTAGGAATTTGGTTTCTCACCTACCAATATTTGCAAGAAAGTTTTGAATGCTTGTTCAACAAACCTGATTTGTGCACATTCTACAACAACAGCAGCCAATGAGGTGTTCTATAAGGTAGCTTGCACCTTACCTATACTTCACCTTTTGAATACACACCCACCAGAACATTTACAAGCTACAATATCTAACAAAAATCGCATTTCATTATGCTTTGATGTGTGTTCATAACCTGCTCCAAAGCATCTCTTTGAGGCATTTTCCAAAACAGTTCATGTGTCTTGACTAAGCTTCCATGTTTTGCTTCATATCTGCCAAAGAAGTTTTCACTGATAATATCTCACAAAAATTCTCATTTTATCATGCCTTGTGGAATGTCCCATTTTATATTACATGGAGAAAATATAATATTATTTTAATTATTTAATATTTTCCTCCAAATGCTAGTTCAAAAGAAAATATTATTAATTAAATAATATTATATTTTACTGACTTATTAAATGCAAAAATCAAAATTAAGTCACAATTGGAAATTAAAAGGGAAAAGAAAACTGAAGATTCGAGCACGTAGAAAGCCAAAGATCAAGGCAAAGGTTAATTTAAAATATTGTTGGAGCATTGTTGAAGGAGGCTTGGTTATTTTCTGGTTTGGAAGAAACTTGATTTCTCAGGACTTGAGAACGGAGACCCTCAGTTCTTGATTTGGACGAAAACCCAAATCAGTTTCAGGCGAAATCACTCAGGTTTCGCATTTGTGTTTAACATTTGCAGATTAGGAGGTTTTTTGGTTGTCTTTTCAAAGACAAATTTTTTGAAGTTTCAATTTTTTAATGGAGTGGCATATTCTGTAGTTGTGCTTGGAAATTCAATATTATATGAGCATCGTTTTCAAGAGATAATTTAAGTCTGGTTTCTAGAAGTTTGATATTGGTTGCCATCATTTTCGAATCAATTAATTTTAGTGCCAGGTTTATTAAATGTTGGAATAAGTATTACAGGCTTTGGCTTGGCTTGCGATTGGGGAGTTGGGAATGAAAAGAGTTGGGTGTATGGAAAAAAAACGGGTAGCCAAAAGAAGATTATCTCTGTTGACTAACATATCTGCAGTTTTGGATGAGTAGCCTGTATTAAGGAAACACTTCATTATCTCAAGTAGCCGCTTCATATCTTTCTTGTTCAAGTGTTGGAGGAGTGTATTTGCCATGTAAGCTTATGTATGGACCGAGACTTTGCAACTGTGCACAGGATACAGAGTAACTGCACCATATAACTGAATATTGCTCTAGAAATCATGTGGGCTTGAAATTGTGTATTCTGAGAAGTCGATTTGTATTAAATAATTTTGTATCGGAGCTATCTCTTGAAAACTGTTGTTACATATCAAAGAATACTTGAGCATGGTCAAGAAAGTTTGGTGACGGGCCATTTCAAATAAAAATTGTGAATGAAATCGCGGTTACACCTGTGGCCGCCCAATTCCTTCGCATAATTAAAAGTATGAGTTGTGACTATTCAGGGGAATGAAGTATCCCAGAACACCCGACTTCAAGGGCAGTTTTTTATTATATTCCTTTAATTGCTATCACCAGATTGAAGAATCGAGCAAGAAGTCCGTTGCTATGGTGAAGTGTGGGATGGCATTGAAAAGAGAATTCATCAAGTGATTTTCATTATTCTCCTGCCGTTACTTTATTGTAGCCATGAGTAATGTTTCAGATAAATTAAGGAGGAACCGACAACTACAAATGTCATAGATGAAATATAGAAAATTAATATTGACAGAGGATTGAACAGATATCTGGAATTCAGCAAGTCCTTAAGTATATGTGGAGTGATGTGGAGCCTGTTGCTTGAAATGGTGACAAGAATAAGTTCAAGGTCTTAAGCCATATCACCAGGTGTTCAAATAATTCCAGAGTTAGCCGCAAACTCATTGTGACACGTGAGTTGCTGCATAAGAGACAAGGCACAGGGGCCTATTGAAGAGAACGGACGATAAAAGAATGGTCAGGTTTCATTAAAGTAATGGTTCATATTCGGGAATCGTGAGTTAAATGGAAACATCTGAATGTAAGGATGATGTCCAAGTTGACGTGGAATAAGTGTATCCACGTGGAGCTTGCTGGGAGTCATGAACCATTGGGAAAAAAGAATCGCTGGTGATGTTTCATAATATATGATCTTGGAACTGTTAAATTTAGTGATCAGATAAGTGCACAGAAAATTAATTCAAAAATCAGACACAGTAACACAGCATATACCCTGGGAAAACCCTCCTCTTGAGGGAGAAAAACCCAGCAACAAAGATCTCTCTTTTATATATAAGTAATGGCAATAATTCTCTTTACAATGAGGCCAGTATCAAGGCCAATTCTGCTGCTCCTTCACAATATATAGAACCAGATAACACACAGAACTTAGACAGTAAACAATACTGCCTTTATTGAACTCGCACTGATCTATAGAAGAATTCACACTGCCTTAGAATAATTTGCACTTGAATGAATATTCGAACTTTACTTGAAATCGATGTGTGAAAGAATAACAATGATCTGCTTTTATAGATGACGATAGGATAAGATCAAGGGAAGTGATCTTTCAAGATGCAACGTCGGCCTTCTATGAAGAGACGTCTCCTTAGAAATTGCTCCATTTAATAAATAAAGTCGGCTATTTAAATAATCGCGCCACTTGAAGAATAAAACATATTTTAACAAATAATATTGAAACATCATTTAATCTTCATTAGCAAATCGAAGTGACTTCTAATTCGTGCCTTTAGAGATCTTTTAAATTTGATAACCTTTGGCTATTAATTAATTTCTTCAAGGAATGATAATGCTGGAAGTGCTACGACGCTGCTTGAAACATTAACACTCCCTCTCAGCTAAGGAGCACACTTCCAACTACTCAAGACATATCACCTCATCGTGATGTCAGATATCGCCTCAACACGATATCAACCATAATGGCTACAACCATGCTATGGTGAACAAAGGAATATCACCTCAACGTGATATTGGATATCGCCTCAACACGATATCTACCATAATGGCTACAACCATACTATGGTAAAAGATAGATATCACCTCAACATGATATCGGATATCGCCTCAACAAGATATCTACCATAATGGCTACAACCATACTATGGTAAGAGATAAATATCACCTCAACGTGATATTGGATATCGCCTCAACACGATATTCACCATAATGGCTACAACCATACTATGGTAAAAGATAGAACGGCTCACTGATACTGAGACTCTTTCTCAGTCAAGGCTAGATTCTCCACCATACCAAGCTTATCTCGAAAGTACATAAACTTTATCCTGGAGAAAGGCTTGGTGAGAATATCTGCCGTCTGCTCATCAGTGCTGATGTACTTCAACTGTATAGCCTTTCGCAATACCATATCTCTGATATAGTGGTACTTGATCTCAACATGCTTTGTTCTGTCATGAAACACAGGATTGACAGAAAGCTTCACGCAACTCTGATTATCACAATGGATGATGGTAGGCTCCATTGATTGTCCAAACAATCCTGTAAGGAGCTTAGAAGCCACACTGCTTTCCGAGTTGCCACACAAGCTGCAATGTACTCGGCCTTGACTGTACTCAATGCTACAGATGACTGCTTCCTGCTACACCAGGAAATCATAGCAGAACCCAAACTGAAGCAACAACCAGAGGTGCTCTTCCGATCTGTGACACACACTGCCCAATCAGAATCTGTAAAACCATGTAACTCCAAGTCTGCATCTGAAGTATACCTCAACCCATATCCAACTGTGCCACGCAAGTATCTTAGGATATGTTTAGCTGCAACAAGATGTATCTGTCTCGGATCACACATAAACTGGCTAAGTGCACTCACTGCATAGAAAATATCAGGTCTAGTGTTAACCAGATACATCAGATACCCAATCAACTGTCTGTACAATGTAGGATCCACCAAGTCTGAATTAGCTGCAGCCTCCTTCAACTTATGTAGGTTGGTCTCCATTGGTGTGGACATGGGTTTGCAATCCATCATGCCAAATCTCTTAAGTATATCAATGGTGTACTTTCCTTGACTTAGAATCATCTCATCTGGTTTCTGCCAAACTTCTAAACCAAGTAAGTAATGCATAAGCCCAAGGTCCATCTCAAATTCTGAAGTCAACTCCTTCTTGCACTCGAGAATCAGGTGATCTTCTCCAGTAAGGATCAAATCATCAACATATAAAACCAATATTAGTGCATCACCATTGATTACCTTGAAATAGAGATTTGAATCAACATCATTCTCTCTGCTAGCTTCCAAACGATAGGTACCGATCAATCCTTTCGTATCAAGCACGAGGAGCCTGCTTAAGACCATACAAGGCCTTCTTCAGCTTACACACATGTGACTCCTTCTCATGAACTTCAAAACCATCAGGTTGCTCAATGTAAACTTCTTCCTCAATTACGCCATTGAGAAAAGCTGTCTTCACATCCATCTGATGAATCTTCCATCCTCTCGATGCAACAATGGCAATGATAGTTCTGACAGAAGTGTAACGGGCAACAGGAGCAAATGTTTCTTCGTAATCAACTCCCTCTTTCTGAGAAAACCCTCGAGCCACAAATCTTGCCTTATACTTCTCAATGCTCCCATCTGCAGCATGCTTGATTTTGAAGAGCCATTTCGAAGATACCATTGATTTGCTCTTAGGTCTAGGAACAATGTCCCAAACATCATTCTTCAGAATTGATTGATACTCCTCTGCCATTGCATCTCTCCAAACCTGATGACTAAATGCTTCTTCAACACATGAAGGCTCTGAATCAATAATCTGACTCATCAATGCAACATAATTGAAGAAATTAAGAGGCCTTTTACTTTCTCTGAATGTGCCTCTAGGAGCTGCAAAGCTTTCTGCCTCTTGCATAGTACGCCTTGCCCATAGAGGTCTCTTTCTTCCAATGACAATGTCAATAGGCCCATCAGTAGGCTCCAAGGGTTCAACAGGATCAGCATCTTCTTTTGGTTCAACAGTCTCCCTCTGAATCTCAAGAGCATGGTCAACTTCCATATCCTGAGGAGACTCTTCATTACTGATCTCCAAGTGAGTGCCCTTGGATCTCCTAAATGCAATGTCTTCCTCAAAAGTAACATCCCTACTGATCTCAATTAACTTTTGTCCTGGAATGTAAATTTTGTAGTCTTTAGATGTCTCACTGTAGCCCACAAAGATGCCCTTCTTGCCAGAAGGCTCCAACTTAGTTCTCTTCTCCTTCAGAACATGAATATAAACAGGACATCCAAAGATTCTTAAGTGATTGACTTCAGGCTTCTTCCCTGTGAAGGCTTCTTCCGAAGTTATATTCTCCAAGACCTTGTGAGGACTTCTGTTCTGCACATATACAGCTGTCCTGGAGGCTTCTGCCCATAAGAAAGTCTGCAAACCTTGATCATGAATCATGGCCTTTGTTGCTTCCATGATTGTCCTGTTCTTTCTTTCTGCAACACCATTCTGCTGGGGATTATAGGGAACACAAAACTCCCTCTTAATCCCTGCATCCGTACAAAAGTCTAGAAAACTACCAGAGGTGTATTCACCACCATTGTCAGATCTAAGGACCTTAATTCTTTTACCAGAAAGGTTTTCTACTAAGGCTTTAAACTCCTTAAATCTAGCTAATACTTCCTCAGACTCTTTAGACCTCAAGAAATAAATCCAAGTTTTCCTAGAGTGATCATCAATAAACAGTACATAATACAAAAATCCACTTGAAGATGGAACAGACATAGGACCACATAAATTTGAATGGATGAGATCTAAAATACTCTTAGATCTACTTTCACTACTATGAAAAGTGGCTTTTACATTCTTACCTAGAGCGCATCCCTTGCAAGTGCCTTCATGCTCCTTGTCGAACTTAGGTAGACCTGTCACCATCTTCTCCATAATAGGCAAAGCACGAAAGTGTAGATGCGTTAATCTTCGATGCCAAAGATCACATAGAGAAGAAGTATAATGAACCAAGGCTTGTAGAGGACGAGTGCAAACCCTGTAAAGACTTTCATGTCTCACTCCAATAACTTGAGCATCCTTGAAACTAGAGTTCTCCATCCATACAAGAACTTTGCCTTTTGAGAAGGCAATTTGATATCCTTTATCTTCTAGGGCTGAAATAGAGATGAGATTGCGCTTGATCCCCGGAACATAAAGAACATTGCTTAACTGAAGTGTGATACGTGAATCCAAATGGAGAGTAGAGGTCCCAATCCCTTTCACAGTGTAGCTAGCATCATCTCCAATGATAACTTGTTCCAAAGAGTCTTTCTTCACCAAGCTAGATAAGTGCTCCTTGAACCCGGTGATGTGACGAGAAGCACCACTGTCAATTAACCATGTGTTGGTGTCGGTGGCAACATTGCTTGATAAGGCTGAACAAAACAGATATTCATCCTTCTGAGGAGAAACATTCTCTACATCTGCAACGAGGCTTGATGCTTAGGTCTGTCAGGGCAATGTTTGGCAAAATGTCCAAACTTGTCACACCTAAAGCATTGAATTTTAGACAAGTCTCGTTTCTTCTTGGAAGGGGGAGCATCATCATTTCCTTTATCACGATTCCTTTTGAAGTGACCCTTCTTTCCACCTTGTCCTTTCTTCTTCGAAGCTTGAGCTGCAAGAACATGGATTTCTTGATTAGAAGAACTTGGACCAACACCTCTAGCCATCAACCTTGATTCTTCTTGGATGCAATCGGCCCTCAAACGATCAAACTTCGGGAGTTTAGACCTTGCACTAATTCCTTGAATGTAGGACTCCCAAGATAGTGGCAAGCCATTGAGTGCAAGCATTGTCAAATCTTTATCTTCAACCATATGACCAATTGTGGAGAGCTGATCTCTCAATTCTGCAATCCTCATGAAGTAGGCGATCACGGTCTCTCCTTTCGACATCTTCACATGATGAAGTTGTTGCTTCAGCGCAAGAGCCCGGCTGGTGTTGTTAATTTCATACATTTCTTCCAAGGTTTTGAACATCTCCCTTGCAGTCTTCAACTTGGAAACAATAGGGACGATGTGATCTTTAACGGAGTCAACTAGCAACTTCTTTGCTTTGATATCTTTCTTCCTCCATTGCAGCTTCTCTTCTTCCCCTTCCAGTTCGGGAACCTTGGACTCCACAAATTCAACCAAATCATTCTCCTCCAATGTAAGCATGATTCGGAATCTCCATGAGGTGTAGTTTGAAGCTCCATCGAGTCTATCCTCGATCTTCAATCCGTTCACCATTTTGAATGTAGTGAAGATAGATAAGAACCTTCAACAAATAAGAATAATGCTGTGAAAGCACAAATCTAACCACGATCTTCTTCACACCCGCTCTGATACCATGTTAAATTTAGTGATCAGATAAGTGCACAGAAAATTAATTCAAAAATCAGACACAGTAACACACATATACCCTGGGAAAACCCTCCTCTTGAGGGAGAAAAACCCAACAACAAAGATCTCTCTTTTATATATAAGTAATGGCAATAATTCTCTTTACAATGAGGCCAGTATCAAGGCCAATTTTGCTGCTCCTTCACAATATATAGCACCAAATAACACACAGAACTTAGACAGTAAACAATATTGCCTTTATTGAACTCGCACTGATCTATAGAAGAATTCGCACTGCCTTAGAATAATTTGCACTTGAATTAATATTCGAACTTTACTTGAAATCGATGTGTGAAAGAATAACAATGATCTCCTTTTATAGATGACGATAGGATAAGATCAAGGGAAGTGATCTTTCAAGATGCAACGTCGGCCTTCTATGAAGAGACGTCTCCTTAGAAATTGCTCCATTTAATAAATAAAGTCGGCTATTTAAATAATCGCGCCACTTGAAGAATAAAACGTATTTTAACAAATAATATTGAAACATCATTTAATCCTCATTAGCAAATCGAAGTGACTTCTGATTCGTGCCTTTAGAGATCTTTTAAATTTGATAACCTTTGGCTATTAATTAATTTCTTCAAGGAATGATAACGCTGGAAGTGCTACGACACTGCTTGAAACATTAACAGGAACTGCTGCTAGATTTCTCTGCCGCTTTTGGAAAGGAGGACGAATTAATTGGGGTCGAGCTGCTTGGAAATTGAGTTCGGGTTTTCCTAGTGAATCTCTCGAGCAATGGTAACAGGTTGGAATGCATTACTATTAACTGTTATCAATTCTTATACTCTGAAGGTATCCTGAAATTAATTTCTGAGCTGTATTTCTGGTAGCTGAAGTCCTACATTATTCTCGGGTAATCATTCATCTCCACCGTATATGTATATTAACATATTGGAATTAAATGCATTAATAGCAGTGTGTAGTGGAATGTGATTATGAAATAGACTAACGTCTTTTCATCAGTTTGTTGTATTTAATTCCTTTAAGTCAGTGATATAACAAGTGGAATTTTCAACAATGGGAATGTGCAAAAAGAACTATCATGACTTGTTTGTGACTTGACTGTGTTATGGAAGGAGCGAACATTGCGTTTGAGGTCAGAATTGAATCTCTGTTAGGGGAAAGGACCAGTTACCGCCCCCCATTGAATTACTGCCACCTCCATGCTCACTTAACCCCCCAAAAAAAAATTCACTTTGATCCATTTAAAAACTTTATTTTATTAAATAACTAATTACAAAAACACTAATAGCTGCTCATTAAGTGCTAAAGTGAATGATTTGAGTGATTTTAAGTGCTAAAACAGCTATAATTGATTGAAATTATAGCGGGCGGATACTGGGACATTAGGTGGCGGCAAACGGACGGCACCTCTAAAAGGTGACTTTTTGACCTTCGCGCGCATATCCAACGCTCATGCACTCGATCGAATTGCCCAGAAGCCAAAACCTTAGTTATAAGCACTTAACTCGTGAGCGGAAAAAACCCATAAAAAAAATTCGATTCGATGTACAATTTGAATTCTATAGTTGCGCGAAGTTAGCCCTGGCGGATACTAGGTCTTCTCCCCTATATTCTTCAATATCCTGAATTTCTAGAAAGTGTTAGTAAACCTTCCCCTACAATCCATTGTATTTATATACAAATTGCTTATTGTTGAAATTGGTACTCTCGATGGGTTATGATTGTAACTTTGTCATTATACTGAACTGGAAATAATATTCGTGGGAAAAACATATTTTGGCTTGGTAAATCAAAGATAACCCACTCAGATCTAGTAACTGGATAGACTGTTTGATGAAATGCCTGAGTAGTTGGAATGAATGAAATCAAAAAAAAATTTATACTTGGAATGAGTGAAATCAAAAAAAAATGTATATGCAATTTGGGATTGCATACTACACCTTGATGGGCGTCCATATGTTGTCCCAAAGCTTTGAATTTGGATCACTAGGAAATAGCTCCCACTCTCGCATAAGTTGGAGGATGCTATCAAAGAAAGGTTCTAACACTGTATCAAAAAATCCATTATGTGCAGATCCATGAGAGAACATTTCTCTGAGGCAATCTATCACACAGTTTGTATTTGCTCCACGTCTCCACATTGAGCTACATAAACCAAAACATTCGCCATTATAATGACGAAAATTCCCATTTGAACACGTTTCAAAGAATGCCCTTGTGTGTTGCTTCAATGCCCTTAATATTTTGCAAGTTTAGCCTTGTCGCAAACTTAGTGAATGACCTAACTTTTATATTGGCATTTTTCTCCTTGTTGCATAGTTAGACTTTGCACAAACTTAGCGACTTTGGTAACCCCTTGCATCGCAAAGTTAGGTATTTCACGAACTTTGCAAAAAATTTAGCCTTTCGCATAGTTAGTCATTTCACAAACTTAGTGAATGACCAACTTTGACAATATCGCTCTATTTGCAAAAAAAAAAATTTAAAACCTTGCAACAAAAATATTTAACACTTTTAGGCCTTTTCTAACACTTATTTTCTCCCTGTTTAGCAAGCACCATGGCAATCCTCAAGTGTGTTTGTAACTTCATGAAATTCTTCCAATAAATCCGCACACCTAGGCAAAAGCAGATTAATTCATATCTTATGAATGGGAGTGTATTTCTGCTTGATAGTCAGCCACATTGTGCGTACTAACTCCATAAAGCTCCCTATTAATTTGTTTTGCTTCAGCCTTTCAAAAACTTCATTTTTAATTGTTTCCGTAAACTACCTAATGAAATTTTGTAAAATTAAAATCTCCCAAACGAAAAGGGATTCCGCATTAAAAATTTGCCACAATGTGCTCAATGAAGTTATAAATGTCCCTGTAAAATGGTTTCCTTCCAGCACAAATGGGTTTAACTGTTTCAGCTAGACTGGGTCAAACCGGACACAGGGAACATGCAATGCCAACATCTTGTGACTACAAGGATAGGTTGATGACTTCAGTTTAATGACTTGAGTGATTAAAGACATTTGAATCAAATGAGTCATTGACTCATCACACCAAGGGTTCAACACATGACGAAGATTTCCAATTTTGACACAAAAAGTTTTAAAATGGCTAGGGTTAAAATGAGGCTAACAAAGGCAAAGCTATATGTGGATGCTATGGGGCAAAAATGTCCAAAATTTTGCAAGTAGTGGATATTTATCACTTGAAGAATGCAACATGATAATGATAAATTTCACCTGCTACAACTAAGCCTTCAGTGCTGGCATCTATGTTAAATTTCCAAACCACAGTAAGCAGATTCTGCACTCAGAAAATTAACACTAATCATAATTTAAAACTTCAACCAAAACCCGAGACCTAAGTACAATAACCTGCACACAAACTGCTGAAATATGAACAGTGAACACTCAAAACTCTATCTTGTATAAAACTGAACAACTTACAGCGCACTCAAAACTGCTCTTTCTCAATCTTTTCTGCTCGGCTATTAGTTATGCACCTTTCTTCTCTTTTATAGAATAAATGAAGCTTCTACGCTTTACAAACAAACATCTCAGTAAGGTGCCAAGTTTAGGAAAAGAAGCTTTTCCTAAAAAATTAAAGCAGAAACAGAAAGCATGTTGTTCTAGAAATAAGGACAGCAGATAATCTTTAGAATCCCTCTAAATATAAGAAAAACAGTTTTCATGCTAAATAGAAGACCTGCTCTCAGCTAAGGATAGAAAGAAAACAAAACAAAAATACAAAGTTGCTGATTTCTGTGCTTTGCTGAAGGAGACAGCAGCCAAGCAACACATTCAAAACTAACATTGTATGTACTTGCCAATGTCATGCCCCCACCAAATGAAGGAGATTGCAGCCTTAACCTAGGCGAATGAAATAAATGATAACAGTGATTCTAGTAAGGGGTCGACTAAGATTAAAAAGAATGTCATTAGTGTTGATGTATAGCCGCGGGCTTCATACTTCCAGCGGTGATAAACAATAAACTCATATAGCCATTGGCTATTCATTTATTGAGATGATGTAATTACAATGTAATTTATATTTATTCATTGAGGTCGATTGTTGAAGGGTCACCTCTATTTATTTATAATTATATTTGTTATCAAAAGAAGCCGACATGAAGAAGATATCCGCCACTTTTTGAGACGCACTCTTTCATTCTTGTGGCCGACCTTGCATCTTGAAGGGACCCGTTTATTGGAGACATATCCCATCGATGTGTATAAAAGGAAGGCGCTGTCCATTACTTCACATCATTCATTACATTCTATTCATTGTCAAGAATGTGAATTCCTACAGCAAGTGTGAAGTTTGATATCATCATTCAAGGAGTTCAATATTATTTCTTTTGAGTTTGCATCAAGTGTGATGCTGCTAATTCGGCCTTGTGATTGGCCTCATTGTAAAACGAATTGCTGTTCATTATTCAATATACAAGTGATATATTGTTGCTGGGTTTTTCTCCCTCAAGTTGGAGGGTTTTCCCAGGGTATATGCTGTGTCAAATTGTGTGAAATTGTTCTTTATCTGCTTGTATAATTTCTGATCCTAAAACTAACAATTAGCAGCAACTTCCTTATATTAAAGATATTTAATTATAATTAAATTAAAAGGGTTTCAGGCCAGCAATTAAGAGGAATAATTGTAACTTGTGACTCTTCCAAAAGGGCAGAATTAAAGAAGAGGTGTGACTCCCTCAAACTTGAAGATATAAGAGGGAGAGTATTTCATTTGAGAAGGGGAAGGGAAACATCATTCAATAATTCAATGGAGAAGATAACCTTGTGTGACTTTGTAAGTAAATTAAATTATGTCCTCAAGAGTAGTGATGACATGAGAAAGGATGTGACTCCTAATAAGAAAGGTTGTGACTCCCTCAATAATACAATATAAAAGGGAGACCATTTCCTTGTGGAGAGATCATCAATTGGGAATGAATCAATCGATCAATTTGGAAATAAATTCTCAAACGGCAGCAATGAAGGGTGGTGACTCATTTATTGTGAAGGATGGTGACTCCTTCAAGAAATGGATATAATGTAATGTCCCCCTTTTGGGATAACCCATTTCTTGCCCTAGAAACACAAGTTAATGCAGTTAGGGTTACAACTTACCAATTAAATGCTTTAAGCAGGATAAATCTTAGTTTAGGTCTTGCAATCATGTTAGATAATATTGGAATATAATTCATATAATCAAACATATATAATAAATGTTTTATCTATTTAAATCATGTAAATATCTAACTATTTCAAATAATATAAGTCACACAATATCATAATGCACATGGGAAGTGGATCATAATGGGACTAGGAAGAGGAGCATGATAGGTCCGCCCGAAGCTATCCACACCAAGCCCAAGAGCAGATATACCATCCCTCTTGGCCCTCAAGTGGGACACACAATCATCCAACATGGGTGGCATACTTGGCAGACTTGTATCTGCATTCCCTACCCTTGCTGCCTTATCCATCCCTCTTATGATTAAAACCCCTCAAATTCATCTTGACAACCAATCCATGCAGAGGTTGGGGAAAAAGGCTACTATAGGAGGCCTGTAGACATCCTCGCCCTAAGCCAAGGGCGGATATCACCCCCTGGCTCCAAGTGGCACACACAGTCATCCATCATGGAGTGGTGTACCTAGGAAGAAGTCTAGTATCTGCTCAACCTACTGGTATCTCCCCCACTCCTCCCCATGGTTTTTTGATGAGTATAATAAATACAAATAACAAAATATATAATTGCATACAATAATCATGATAGAGCATACCACACTGCCTGCTAAGATATAAAACTGCTATATTCTAAGATGCAAATATATTAGCAAATGCTGCCTTCTGTCCTTGTCTGCTGAACGCAGATGTTTGATTTGCTCCAAATGCCTTGCTGTTCAATCTGTTCTTAATATTCAGAAGGTATAAATCAAACGAATAAGAATCTATTATCCATATTCATACTAAAGAACCATAATTACTTTATAAGGCTCAATAATTGCTGCAAGCATCATTATTGTATAATCGTAAATATTATACATATATATATATATGAACTTATCTGATTATGTCTGCTGCTGCACTCAGAAATATGTTCCAGACTTCTTATTTATTTCTTCTTCCATGATTCGATTCTCTGTCAAACAATATACATTAAATGCATATATATTTAAGTGCATATCAATTACTGATTTTATCTGTAGTTGCTACTCTTCTGCATGCAGATTTGTTTCTGAATAATTCCCTTCAATGCTCTTTTATATCTCTTTCAAATCTGCATATGCCTCTTGAAGATCTGCATCTCTTTTAGACCTACATATTTTATCTCTGCTGGTGTATATGATCCCCCTTCCTGCAAATGATGTGACTTCCCTTTAATACCTTCCCCTTGACAGGAAAAATCACATCCCTTCATAAATAAGACCCCTTGCCAAGAGTCATGTCTTCCTGTGCTGCCTTAATTATTTTGTTATTTATTTTATTGTCTCCTATTTAAGATGGATCGCTGTTAACTTATGAATCTGCTCTATAAATGAATCCATGTCTTAGTTATTATTTTAATATATCAATCGCTCCTTTAATCTTACTGCCTATAAATGATTCCATCGCTGCCTTCCTTAATTAACCGTTGCTTATATAGGATGAGTCCCTCCTTGATTGTAACACTTCATTTTTAAATAGTGCTCTGTCTTTTATCTTTTGCGATTGAATATATCCAGAGTTGGCTGCTGCTAATTTTGTCGGCTAGTATGTATGAAGATGAGGTCAGCCAAATAAGAGGGGTATAAAGATTAGTTAATAAACTAATCTGTTGATATTGTTTTATATTATATGTTTCTTATTTGAATTTACTGTTAATATATTTAGTTTCACGATTATAATTATAATAATGTTTAAATTGTTATTTTTAATATTTATTTATGTTATTTATTTAATTTGCATTTCAATGTTTTATATTTTAGTATTGCAATTTCAAGGACATGACATATACAGGGCAAATCAATTCATTGACATTCAACCAGCAATCATCACTCATCTATCCGTCAAGAAATCAAAGTATTAATCAATTCATAATTCAATCATCAAGTCATTCTAGCATCAAATCATTCAAATGTCAATCATTCAATCATCAAAACATTCCATCATCAATTCATTCAAGTATAAAATCATTCAAGCGCCATTCAAACATTAACTTGTCAATCCATAAATATCAATCAATGCAACATATCAATCAATCAAGAAATAGGAGAAAAGAGAATAACAAATATAAGACATCTCTTGGGAAAAGAGATTGAGAACAGCCATTGATAATTTTCTGAAATAAATTGGTGACAGCCAATTAAGACTAAAAATTATCATTCAATCAAGAGGTGTTTATTTAGAAATATGCTAGCAAATTCCTTAAGGGCTCATATCATATCCTGAATTTGTGAAGTGTCTTCCAAATAGGAAGACCATTCAGCCTTCCATGTCACAAGAGCTGAAGGACTAGAAATTCTTTACATCAAGCATGCCACCCCGAGATGGATGAACTAGAGGTTCTGCCATACTCGTGAGCCGGGAGGCCGAATGGACCCAAAATCCATTTTCGTGCTCTTGGGCTTGGTTGAAGAGAACAGCCTTCATGCATCTTATCAAGCACGCCGCCCCAAGATGGATGAACCAGAGGTTCTGCCATACTTGTGGGCCGGGAGGCCGAATGGACCAGAAATTCACTTTCGTGCTCATGGGCTTGATCGAGGAGGACGACCAGCCTCCAAGGCAGTCTAAGGGATGGAATGGATCTAAAATCCTTCCATGCTCTCAGAATACAAGGGCAAACACCGTTCAGATTGCGGTTTGCAAGCATTTCTAGTGAATTCCTAATATGGTTGACTATAGGAATATGCCTTGGAATAATTATTAATGATATTAAGGTATTTTGGATTCAAATATTAATGATGCTATGAACTATGGATCTAAATATTATAATTTTATAACTATGATGTATTGATCTCAATATTATAATGTTTTATGTATGAATTTGAATATTACCATAAAGTTCATACTTGTTATTACTAATATCAATTTTTGCAGACCTAAAATTAGGAATTTCCTAAAAGAGGACATTACAGCCAAATACCTGGAATTGTGTACTCCCAAAAGTGGGGCAGAGACACGTACGAAGCCACACAGCAAAAAAATTAAAACAAAGGACAATTTTCTTCTGCAAATTGTTGAATTTCATTTCATCTTATTTCAATTTGCACTTGATGATTAATTTGTACTAATGTTATTTAATTCTTATGTGTGAATTTTCAATTGTGAACCATATAACTCCACTTATTGCATGGTGCTTCGGAGTAATCCCTAGCATTTAAGCAATGCTATTTGATTTGTGTTATTTGGGGAAAACAGGATCATCTAATTTCGTTGTTTCAACTTATGTTGTTCAGTGCTAGTGGGATAATTCGTTACAATGTTACACAATTTGTACATAATCTAGACTGTTGTCATCTTATTGCAAGGTGATATTATCTTCTTTTACAACAGAGATAATCTAAGTAGCCAGTTCAGGTTCGGGTTCAGGTTCGCCGGTTCGGCAAAATTTTTTGGGGGGTGGGTTCATTAGTACAAATTACAAAAACATGTAAAAAAAAAAAAAATATATATATATATATATATATATGCAGCCTAGAAGCATGAATTAGGATTAGAATATCACATAACTGATAACATCATATAAACAACAAAACCACCATAAACTTGAATGTCATTTAAAACATGCATGATAATTGATAAATAATCATTGTTCAAACTTCAAGTTCAATATTACAACACTATTAAAGTTTTAATCATCATATGGATTCTCTAAATCATCCATATCAATGTCAACATTGACATTAGATGAAGTAGGAAGACTAGATGAATCACAAGTAGTGCCAATGGCACCATCACTAGCACTACTATTTTGCCCATGCTCCTGTTGGATATCCAAATCCTCATATGTAATATGTTGGGAACTGCAAGCATCCAAGTCAGTATCCTCTGGCACTATATCCCACAACTTCGTCTCCCCTTCCTTGTAGTTAGGTTGTTTGTGTGAAAGGAGACGCAAGTTGGAATGCACATATACTAAGTTCTCCGCTTTTTTTGACAGCAATTTATTGCGCTTTACTGAGTGGATGAAAGAATATGTGCTCCAATTCCTCTCAGATGCGGATGAACTAGCAACCTATGAAGACAAAGTAAACAATTAAAAATTTATAAATGGAATTATGAAACTTTTAAAACTAAAATATGAAAATTTATTAAACTTACTTGTGATAAAATTTTGATTGCAAGGGGCTGCAAATTTTGGAAGTATTGTCCATGGAAGTACCACCAAGAATGAGCATCCTTTAAGAACCTATCACGGGAGGCATCAACATCTAGATGATTTGAGTGCACAAAATCAGTGAACTCATCCGTGACTACACTCCGCAAATCTCGATCAGGGAAGAGTCTCACAAATGCTGCCTTGTACCCTTCAGCCACTTCTAAATCTCTATATGGAGGAAGCCTTCCTGGTTGTGAAAGAACCTGAGAGCTGTAGTATTTTGGAGTCAATGCAAAGGCAAGAAGGTGTAATGGAGTTGTCATTTTGTTCCATCTTTCTTCAACAATTGTATGCACTTGTTTGAAGAAAGTCTCTTCAGGGTCTTGCTCTCTTGCATTTATGGTGCACTTGATCTTCTCAAGCATTGAGTCTATACCATCATATATTTGTCCAATGCATGGCTTGTCCATGTCAGTATAGCGAATCATACTCAAAATGGGCTCGGTGAAGCTAAGGAGATACTCCACACGATCCCACCATGAGTCATCTAATATCAGGCTCCTAATTCTTGTTGCTCTTTCAGTGCTGCTTTGCCTCCATATAGACCAATTGGTGCTAATTACCATGCTAGAAAGTGCTTGCCTAACTTTCACAAGTCGTCTCAAGACAATTGTATTAGAGGCAAAGCGGGTTTCTGCAACCTATTGCAAATTAAAAAAATAATTAATATTTAAAAATAAACTTTAAAGAAGAATTTAAATTAGATTGAACAATCAAATTATGAAAATCAGAAAATGACAAATGTAAATATTACTTCTCTTACCTTCAATAGCTCCAATTTTGAAAATGTTCTAAAGATCCCTTGAGACAAGTGGTGGTTGGTGACGAACATCTGAATGTCCTCAGCCTCAGTATACAATTGTTTGATCCATTCAATTTTATTCCCAATCTTTTGCAGCATAAGATTGAGTGAATGGACCGCACAAGGTGTCCAAAAGATATGTGAATATCTTTCCTCAACCAACAACCCTGCAGCTCTACAATTCTTTGCGTTGTCCGTTACAACTTGAACAACATTGCGGGCTCCCACTTGCTCAATGGCTGCAATAAGAATATTAGCAATAAATTGCCTATCTTTTACTTGCCCCTCACAATCCACGACTTTCAAAAACATTGCCCCTTTAGGGGAAACCCCTATGACATTGATCAAAGGCCGATTTTTTGAGTACTTCCAACCATCTGAAACAATGGACACACCTATCTCAACCCATGAATCTCTTATAGGCTTCAATGCATCTTCAACCAACTCAACCTCCTTTTCCAATAAAGTGCTACGCACCTTCTCATAACCCGGGCCCTTGTACCCTTTTGGAGCTTCATTAACCGTTCTCAACATCTCTTTCCAATATGGAGAACGAACAACATTAAAAGATAATCAGTTGGCATATATGCATCTTGCTACACATTGGTCGGCAAGGGCTCTACTCTCATTTTGAAATGCAACTTCCAAAGGTCCCTTTGCTCTCTTGTTTGCAAAAGGTTGTGCACTTTGAGCTTGAAGATTTGGAATTGCCATAAATAGGTGGTCTTCTACCACAATATTGGGATTGGGATTAGATGGGGGCTGCATTCCCTTTGATTTTTTTTTAACAAAGGGTGATTTCCTTTTTGGGCTTCCTGTTGATTTGCTGCTTCTTGCTCCATAATGTATTTTGCAATTGTCTCAGGTTGAATAGGGGCATCTTTCTTTCCAGGGCAAGGTGAGATGCCTTTTCCAGTTATGCCACACAAATGTGCTTTCACCCTATGGTATGAACTAGAATATGTAACTTCACACCCACTGCATTTCCAAACATAACCACCACCACCTGGAATCTGTCTTATCATTTCAACATACTACCATAGAGGAGAATTTGCACTTGTTTTGAACTTTGGGTTTGGTTTAGCTACGGAGCCGGAGGTAGAACCCATTGACATTGTGATTCCTATGGCAATTTGTTTTGCAAACAACACATTCAAAATTTGAATGAAAACAAAATATAATAATTTTTTAAAAATTAAAACCTAGCTCTTTTGAATCTTGCACAATGTATACACTCATAGAAGAACAGAAAAAAAAAGAAGCAAAACAAAGTTTTTGTTTGTAAAACAAAAAAAAGAATGAAAAAACTCAAAAAAAATGAGAAAAACTTACCTCTTTGCAAAAATATTCTTCAACAATCATTGTGGCAGCCAATGAACACTTGCAAATCTGTAGGAATGGCAATGCAATCGTTTGTAGAAGCTTCAACAATCAATATTCAACTCCTTTTGTCAATCCAACAAGTTAAAATAAGAACTCAGCCTCTTGGAATGAAAATGCTTGTTTGCAAAACAAATGAATGAAAATGAGGTAGTTTAGGTGTTTAATTTGTTTTAGAGGTCACTTTTAGGGTTCCCATGGGCGTGGGTCAAAGTCAAAGTGAAGGAAATATTAAAAAAATACAGAAAAAAACGCTTTTTGGCTGCCCAGACGCGTGGGTTCTCCTTTAGTTCGCTTTGGGTCCGCCCGGGTTCTGCTCGGGTTCGCTCGGGTTCTTCACCAGCGAACCAAGCCTCAAATGCAAGGACCCTAGTCGAACCCACAGAGGGACCAGACCAGGACCCGAACCCAGTGCGAACCTAGACCAGGACCGAGCCCAGAACCAGGCGAACCGGCTACACAGTTCTAAATGTTGATTTGGAGTAGCATACAAAGCTTAGCAATGCGTTCTAGAGGCTCCTCTCTTCAATTCTTTTCATTTGCATCTCTTGGAGTGAATGCAAGGGTGCGCTGTTGGCCACATAGGAACTGTTAGATGGATCCCAAAAATAACATTTGAGGGGTGGAAGATCATATCTCTGGTCCTACAAAATTAAAAACTTAAAAATTCTTAAGCTTCAGATGTTAGAAAGGAAACATTTCCACAACCTATAGTATACATTCATGGTTCTTGTTTCAATAATCACCCCTACAAAGCTAAAACCAAATAAGAATTGATATCAATGGACAATGGGTACTATTTCAAATACTAAAAAAATTAAATGAAGAAGGCAGTTTTTCACACTTGTTTGTTTTTCAACAAGCTAGCTTTTATAATTTAAGTTCATATTTCTTAAAAATCAAGTACAACTCCAAATAAATATGAAGATGGAAATACACCATTTGATTCTTTTGAGAGGGTGATTCCCCAGTAACTGTGACGATACCCAAATAGGGATCCAATCCAGTAATTTTATCGTCCACATCTTACTGACTAGCTAGGACCCTTCTTGACTAAATGTATTCTAGACTACTTGACATGTCTTTGTTTGTTCTGTTTTTCGAGAATTTTGCATATGTTTGCACTTATTCAGCCAATGGTCATCATGCTTTTCTTTATAACCCTATTGAACCTGCAGTAATGAAAAGTGTACGATACAAGTTTTTTGTAATAACTCCTTTCTCCTATCTGTTATTTGTGTGTATTAGAGCCTTCGATCATTGCCTGTGAGGGCAAGCTGTTGTCTATTGCTTTCTATAATTGGCAGCCATACCTCTCCCTCTAACGAACCTTTTTTCTTTACTTTTCTGATAGTTCATACATAGTTGAACTAGTGGCAGTAATGCAGTGATTATTCTTGTGGATTACAATAACTTCAAAGATTTGGTAGGGTAGTTGATCTCATTGTTTAAGAAACTTATCCATTTGAGGCTTTGTCATATTCTATCACCATATGATATTTTTAAATTTTTTGGGAAGCACGTTCAGAAAAAGTTTGCAAAATGATTTGAAATTTTATGGCCAAGATAATGGAGCATCATGAAGGGCTTTTGTTTTATGTGTTGATATCCGGGTAAGTCTCCACAAGGCAATTTTGGGTTGCCATGTTAATTATGAAAATTTGAAGTTCTATGTCCAGACCAAACTTTTCACAGTAGATAAATATACCACTTCTGATAGCTACTTGTTCTGTGACCATGACTGATTCAACGACTGACCTTGGATTGTGTGCATAAGCAAACACTTCCTAGTTTGAACTGAATTTTATGAGCAGTAAGATCTGATTATACGGAACTCTTTTCTTCCATAACTATTTCTGAATAATTTTCTACATTGCACCATTCAAGTGTCATGCAAATTGTAAGGAAGGCCTGTTTTTCTTGTAAATGGTCAAAGTTAGAAGACAATGTTTACTCTTAAGGGTTGTATTTTCTTTGCATATACTTTACTCTCTTTTGCATCATATGGGCTCGTGGAATTTAAAATGCTTCTTTGCAGAGCTATTTTTTGATCGGTAAACATGAATGGTGATTGGGACACCCACCAAAAATGTCATCCACAAGACAAGCCTTGGAAATTCATCACATGATACAATTTCAAAATATGATGTCTAGCTTTATTTCAGTAACAGAAGCTAGAGAGTTATAAATTCGTCATACATTTTCCATATCCAGAAAGACAAAAACAACTAATAACAATTAAATTCTTTGACCAACTCTAACTGATTGGAGTTCTACAAATCCAGGCATCTGGCCTTTTGCTGTCATTGCTGTGCCCTTTTTTGTGACATTCTTCCAGTTCTTGTCTGGACAGAGGGTGAAGCATCCTGTCCAATGCTGCAACTGCATGTTTCTTTTGAAATTCCAATTCTGTGTCTGTTGGCACTTTGTTTGAGCAATGGTTGAGCAGCTGTAACACTGATTTTTTCAATGCATTTAAATTATTGTGACCCTGCCTCCTGACAGATCAAACTTACTCATTCTTATTCCCAAGAAGATATGGCGCAAGGCTCTTGCCTTCTTGTCCTTCACTTTCTTAAGGAGTAGTTTGTAGATATCATCCTTCAACAAATGAACATTCTGCTTTACTTTTTGTATGCCCCTGCAAGATCTTGGGACGAACATAACCGTTGCAATACTAACTTTAAGGCTTTTGTGCTAGCAAATTTCATGGGCAACTGTGAGGGATCAAAATTCTCCTATTTCAGAAATGCCTTGGCACGAGTTATGTAAGAAATTAAAAAAACGTAATTCAACGTACTGACAAAGTTAAATTGCTATGAATGAATATCCATAAGTATTCTAATAAATTAAAAGCAGCCTCTTCTGTTTTCTTAGAGATCAGTTGGGAGTTACAATTCTGAAATTTCACATGCAGTGACTTAATTATCTCCTGTGTAGCCGGTTCGCCTGGTTTTGGGCTCGGTCCTGGTCCGGGTTCGCACTGGGTTTGGGTCCTGGTCCGGTTCCTCTGTGGGTTCGACCAGGGTCCTTGCATTTGAGGCTTGGTTCGCCGGTGAAGAACCCAGGTGAACCCGAGCAGAGCCCGGGCGAACCCAAGGAGAACCCACGCGTCTGGGCGGCCAAAAAGCATTTTTTTCTGTATTTTTTTAATATTTCCTTCACTTTGACTTTGACCCACGCCCATGGGAACCCTAAAAGTGACCTCTAAAACAAATTAAACACCTAAACTACCTCATTTTCATTCATTTGTTTTGCAAACAAGCATTTTCATTCCAAGAGGCTGAGTTCTTATTTTAACTTGTTGGATTGACAAAAGGAGTTGAATATTGATTGTTGAAGCTTCTACAAACGATTGCATTGCCATTCCTACAGATTTGCAAGTGTTCATTGGCTGCCACAAAGATTGTTGAAGAATATTTTTGCAAAGAGGTAAGTTTTTCTCATTTTTTTTGAGTTTTTTCATTCTTTTTTTTGTTTTACAAACAGAAACTTTGTTTTGCTTCTTTTTTTTTCTGTTCTTCTATGAATGTATACATTGTGCAAGATTCAAAAGAGCTAGGTTTTAATTTTTTAAAAATTATTATATTTTGTTTTCATTCAAATTTTGAATGTGTTGTTTGCAAAACAAATTGCCATAGGAATCACAATGTCAATGGGTTCTACCTCCGGCTCCATAGCTAAACCAAACCCAAAGTTCAAAACAAGTGCAAATTCTCCTCTATGGCAGTATGTTGAAATGATAAGACAGATTCCAGGTGGTGGTGGTTATGTTTGGAAATGCAGTGGGTGTGAAGTTACATATTCTAGTTCATACCATAGGGTGAAAGCACATTTGTGTGGCATAACTGGAAAAGGCATCTCACCTTGCCCTGGAAAGAAAGATGCCCCTATTCAACCTGAGACAATTGCAAAATACATTATGGAGCAAGAAGCAGCAGATCAACAGGAAGCCCAAAAAGGAAATCACCCTTTGTTAAAAAAAAATCAAAGGGAATGCAGCCCCCATCTAATCCCAATCCCAATATTGTGGTAGAAGACCACCCATTTATGGCCATTCCAAATCTTCAAGCTCAAAGTGCACAACCTTTTGCAAACAAGAGAGCAAAGGGACCTTTGGAAGTTGCATTTCAAAATGAGAGTAGAGCCCTTGCCGACCAATGTGTAGCAAGATGCATATATGCCAACTGGATTATCTTTTAATGTTGTTCGTTCTCCATATTGGAAAGAGATGTTGAGAACGGTTAATGAAGCTCCAAAAGGGTACAAGGGCCCGGGTTATGAGAAGGTGCGTAGCACTTTATTGGAAAAGGAGGTTGAGTTGGTTGAAGATGCATTGAAGCCTATAAGAGATTCATGGGTTGAGACAGGTGTGTCCATTGTTTCAGATGGTTGGAAGGACTCAAAAAATTGGCCTTTGATCAATGTCATAGGTGTCCCCTAAAGGGGCAATGTTTTTGAAAGCCGTGGATTGTGAGGGGCAAGTAAAAGATGGGCAATTTATTGCTAATATTCTTATTGCAGCCATTGAGCAAGTGGGAGCCCGCAACGTTGTTCAAGTTGTAACGGACAACGCAAAGAATTGTAGAGCTGCAGGGTTGTTGGTTGAGGAAAGATATTCACATATCTTTTGGACACCTTGTGCGGTCCATTCACTCAATCTTATGCTGCAAAAGATTGGGAATAAAATTGAATGGATCAAACAATTGTATACTGAGGCTGAGGACATTCAGATGTTCGTCACCAACCACCACTTGTCTCAAGGGATCTTTAGAACATTTTCAAAATTGGAGCTATTGAAGGTAAGAGAAGTAATATTTACATTTGTCATTTTCTGATTTTCATAATTTGATTGTGCAATCTAATTTAAATTCTTCTTTAAAGTTTATTTTTAAATTTTAATTATTTTTTTTAATTTGCAATAGGTTGTAGAAACCCGCTTTGCCTCTAATACAATCGTCTTGAGACGACTTGTGAAAGTTAGGCAAGCACTTTCTAGCATGGTGATTAGCACCAATTGGTCTATATGGAGGCAAAGCAGCACTGAAAGAGCAACAAGAATTAGGAGCATGATATTAGATGACTCATGGTGGGATCGTGTGGAGTATCTCCTTAGCTTCACCGAGCCCATTTTGAGTATGATTCGCTATACTGACATGGACAAGCCATGCATTGGACAAATATATGATGGTATAGACTCAATGCTTGAGAAGATCAAGTGCACCATAAATGCAAGAGAGCAAGACCCTGAAGAGACTTTCTTCAAACAAGTGCATACAATTGTTGAAGAAAGATGGAACAAAATGACAACTCCATTACACCTTCTTGCCTTTGCATTGACTCCAAAATACTACAACTCTCAGGTTCTTTCACAACCAGGAAGGCTTCCTCCATATAGAGATTTAGAAGTGGCTGAAGGGTACAAGGCAGCATTTGTGAGACTCTTCCCTGATCGAGATTTGCGAAGTGTAGTCACGGATGAGTTCACTGATTTTGTGCACTCAAATCATCTAGATGTTGATGCCTCCCGTGATAGGTTCTTAAAGGATGCTCATTCTTGGTGGTACTTCCATGGACAATACTTCCAAAATTTGCAGCCCCTTGCAATCAAAATTTTATCACAAGTAAGTTTAATAAATTTTCATATTTTAGTTTTAAAAGTTTCATAATTCCATTTATAAATTTTTAATTGTTTACTTTGTCTTCATAGGTTGCTAGTTCATCCGCATCTGAGAGGAATTGGAGCACATATTCTTTCATCCACTCAGTAAAGCGCAATAAATTGCTGTCAAAAAAAGCGGAGAACTTAGTATATGTGCATTCCAACTTGCGTCTCCTTTCACACAAACAACCTAACTACAAGGAAGGGGAGACGAAGTTGTGGGATATAGTGCCAGAGGATACTGACTTGGATGCTTGCAGTTCCCAACATATTGCATATGAGGATTCGGATATCCAACAGGAGCATGGGCACAATAGTAGTGCTAGTGATGGTGTCATTGGCACTACTTGTGATTCATCTAGTCTTCCTACTTCATCTAATGTCAATACTTCATCTAATGTCAATGTTGACATTGATATGGATGATTTAGAGAATCCATATGATGATTAAAACTTTAAAAGTGTTGTAATATTGAACTTGAAGTTTGAACAATGAATATTTATCAATTATCATGCATGTTTTAAATGACATTCAAGTTTATGGTGGTTTTGTTGTTTATATGATGTTATCAGTTATGTGATATTCTAATCCTAATTCATGCTTCTAGGCTGCATATATATATATATATATGATGACATTGATATGGATGATTTAGAGAATCCATATGATGATTAAAACTTTAAAAGTGTTGTAATATTGAACTTGAAGTTTGAACAATGAATATTTATCAATTATCATGCATGTTTTAAATGACATTCAAGTTTATGGTGGTTTTGTTGTTTATATGATGTTATCAGTTATGTGATATTCTAATCCTATTTCATGTTTTTGTAATTTGTACTAACGAACCCAAAACGAACCGAACCCACCCCCCAAAAAAATTTGAAGAACCGGCGAACCGAACCCGCGAACCGGAACCGGAACCGGAACCCGAACCGGCTACTTAGATTTAGAATAAACCATGCTTATCTTTAATGATAGAAAAAGTAACTATCTTATAATCAATTATGTTCTGTATATAAAAATCACAAATGCATAAAATCTAATATTCCAAATCACAGAGGGCTGGAAATATGTATAGATCAAGAATAATATCTAAATTAAAGATGTAAACAACTTCAGCATTAATCAGGCTAGCGAGTTAATTGCGTTTCTCCTTGGAAAGAGCTCTACCTAACAAGACCCCATGCCACATCCCAATGAGACACATGCAAGATAGTCAAATGTGCGTACCTCGTGTTTTGTGGAGAGTCCCTCAGACCTGATGTTTTGAAATATATTCGACTATACCATACTTTGTCGATGGAATGTGATTCAAAATGTAGATGCAAAAATTTGACAGTTCTTTTCAAAATATTTTACAATTCATATTCAGCCACAATCAAAAAGCAGGGCTAAAATTGATTCTATATAATCTTGATTAGCATGGTTTTCAAGGGCATGTGGGTGAGTGTACCTGTGCCTGAGCTGTGTCGATGCGGCGGCGAGCAAGCGGAAGAAACCTCTGAAGCAGTGCTTCCACTATCAGCTTCGCTGCGCTTCCCCCTCCCGCCCCACGCATTCTCCCTCCTCCCCAATCGGGTTACTTCGTGAATATGCTCCTCTTGATCTGCTCCTCTACACTCATAGTCTACCAATTGGATAAATCAGCAATCGATTTTCAAAAGGGGTTCATATTTTTTGAACTCTTCCGATTTCTTCGTCTGGTAAAACTCTATTGCCTTCATCTAGCGAATCTTAGAACCTGTGACGCTCCCGTCCGGCCACTGGAAAGACCCTATTTGTGCCAGCTTTGGTGTAGTCATCATCCAAAAAAACAACGCCGCCCTACTTGAAAAGTGATTGTCCAAAAGGTACAGTAGAACTACGATTTACCGTATTGTTGTAGAATAATTAAATTGTCCATACCGTATTGTTGTAGAATAATTATTTCTTTTTAGGTTCTACGGAATTAAAAAAAAATGATCAAAAATGTTATAGCTAGTTTGTATTTAATTTTTTATTTTTTAACAATTGTATAAATGTCATTTATGTGTTATACAAAAATCATTTTTTATGTTTTTTAAATTACATATCTTATTCATTTAGCTCATTCAATCAAATGTCATTTATATTAATGACTTGAATGACATGAGCACTATTGTATATGTCATAAATATTGATTTGATTGTGTATTTTTTTTATTGTTGATTGCATTAAATTTGTTGATTAAGTTGTTAATCTTATTAATGTTTTGAATAACAACGAACAATGTTATAGATATCCTTCTCGAGGCACCTATTTTCATCAAATCTCTTTTATTTTTTTTCATCAAATTTCTTTGCTTTCGAAATTTCTATTTAATCAAATCTCTTTGATTTTTTTTTTTTATTTGATCTATGTGATTTTGATTTTTTATCTTTGATTTATTTATTTGATCTTTTCATGATTTATTTGTGATCATATATGTATGCTCAATTTGTTTGTGATCAAATCTTGTATTTTTTATTTATGTATTCATATAGACATTAATGTTGAACAAACCACTACTTATTAGGCTCTTAATCTTATTACAAAGTAGCATAACTATCATCTTAATTAAATTGAACAGTGTTATGTATTGCTTTACATGATCATTCCTTGTTATTAAAAGAATTTCAAGATTGGAACAATAGTATTTAAATATTGATATCCTTACACTTATGTGAATTGTATATGTATTTTCTTGATCATATTTAAATTCCATATACATTCTACTAAATATATCAATATTTTATATATATTAATAACATAACACACCGTGTTGATTAATGTAAAAAGTATTGTTGTAACATTTTATGTATCTCCTAGTTAACAAGTGAAATTGGAATTCGAAGTTAGATTTCAAAATCATGAAATGCTTTATTAGTTACAAAAAGTATGGCAAAGGTGTTAGACTCACTTTTTAAGTGTCTAAACAAAAGCATCCTCCTAGCAACAAAACATTTGATTTTCATATTTAAAATAAATAAATAATAAATTAAATTCCTAAGCCAAAGGAATGCATTCAATTTACTACACACAATAATATTCCAACTTCTTTGTATGAAGCCTAGAACACACTTAAAAGTACACTATATTATATTAATAATTACTGTGGTGAATAAGTTAATTTATGACCAAGTAGAGTGAAGAAATTGATGTTATCTATTCCTTTGGAAACAAAACTAGAATAGGACCGCACTTCTGTTACTTTTCCTTTTGCCAATATATCACATTCACTGCTAAATATATTGTTGCTCAATTTGTTGAGACCATACCCGATTTCATGAATGTTAGTTTACATAGATATAGTTATATGGATCATATAAATTTGCATGTGTGAATAGAGATGTCTTTCTAAAGTTGAATATAAATACCTATTGATCTTCTTTCGAATTTTAAAGAGGGGTAGCATAAATACATTCAAATTAATGATAAACTATAGATAAATGAATAAACATAACTCGAACATTTATTAAAATTATATAAAATATCTCTCCCTAATACATGTATAAATATATCTTTTGATTACATGAGTATAAATTTATGCTAAAAGCAATGAAAATAGGAAGTCAACCCAAGGGGAGTCGGTTGTGCATTCATGCACAAGCTGCCTCCTCTAAAGGGCTAGTGACCATTGGAGGCTCTGTCAGTCGCCATCAAGGCGCCCACCAATTGGGTCATCAATGCAAAAGATTATATTGTTATTGGAAACTGTTGTTTGTTGATGTTGCCTTACGTCGGTCTGCATTTGAATAAGTGTTGGGAATCAGAATATTTTATGTCAGTTTCATCTGGTATCCTCTTCCTCCTCCCAGGCGATAAAACAGATTTATATCATAAAAGTTAATCTTATCTTGAACTATTCTCCATACACTTTTGTTAAGAGATTTTGACATACATGTATAATCAATGGTATGGGAAACCTTGCAATTCCTTCAAAGTGACATATGAGTTAATCTGTCAACAATAATGAACCTATAGAAAATCAAAAAAATTAGAAAACAATCATTCACACAAGAAGGATTAGATGATAAATGAATTTAAGCAAATCGGTATTCTAATGGCAAAAACCCATTGAGGAGATCAATTTGGTAGGATGGATTGTATCAGTATTCGATTACCAATATTCTATAAGATTGCAATTTGAAACGAACCTGCATTAAATAGGAAGCTCCATCAACAACTTTAAAATTAAAAATATACAAAAAATAATAGCTTTAAAAATAAAGCAAAACAACTCAAGATTTTATCGCCAAGTGCATGTCATTTGAACATCAATTTCTAGCTGAAGAGTTTTTCCTTACACAATTTTTTGATAAATTAAAAAACTCATATTTGCATGATTTCATGCAAATCTCCAATTTGTTGAGTTTATTTACAATTTCCTAATCTAATTTTAATTAATTTTCATTTTAATTTTAAAAAGTGTTTATCCATTACCTATTGACCGTCTTTTTATGTATCTATAAAATCAAATTTTCTATTCTTTTTTTCTTTTAATATAATTATAAAATAAAATTATACTTAAAAAATGCATTTAAAAAAATCATAATACAAATGAATTAAATAAAATCAAAACTCTAATCCTTAAATTTTTATCATTTTTTCTCTAATCAAAACTCTAATTGTAACCCTAATTGAATGCTATTGTAAATTGTAACCATTAAAAGAAAAAAGAAAATGTAAATTGTGGGGGAAGGGGCCCACTCTATTAAAAAGTAACAAAACATTACAAAATTTTGCAGCATAGCAAACAAGAAATAGTGAAGGCCAATAGCCTTAAGAAAGGAAAGGGAGAACTAAAGGAGCCTACAGAGGAAGAGAGGACATAAAACACATCTCCAGAGATGAAACAAAGACTCAAAGACTCACAAGAAGAGCAGAAAATACTCAGAAGCCACAAAAAGGCTACGCCCTTCGAATGTTTCGAAGGAGAAGCACATCTAAAGTCTATTGAGAATCCGCTTCCACCGCTTCTAAACCTTCAATGCAAAGCTTTTCAGCTTCAAACTTCCTCCCAACCATACGTTTCAGCTCGTAGTTAGGTTTTGATTTGTCATTTAAAGACTAAGAAATCCCAAGTTTTAGAGGCGGATCAAGTGTGAAATCATCAAAACAATCATGAACCTGCTTATCCAAGTCCTCCATGAAAGGAAAGGTGTCATCAGAATCAAAACCATCCTCCTCCAACCCAAAAGGAGAATCAAGAGGGCTCTCGTGGACAGGAACATTTGGAAGAGAAGAGGGAGTTGCCGACCGGTCCAGATTCAGCACAAAAATTTTAAAATAATATTTAAGTTTTATTGAAAATATTTAAAAAAGAAAATTGTTTTTTAAATTCATTTTAGGAAGTTAACAATAATGACTGTGCTTTTTTTCAAAAGATAAGAAGATAAGATTTAAGAGTGGATATGGATTTGCATGTCATTTGAACGTCAATTTCTAGATGAAGAGCTTTTCCTTACACATTGCTTTTTGGTGGATGCCATTGCAATACTCCCTGGCATAATTATTTTGTCAATTTCACTTCATCAACCTTTCTAAAATCTATCCATAAATGTTTCTATTGAATTTATAATACATTTTAAAAAATTGGTTAAATTTTAATTGTATTAATATTTTAAATGATATTGAATATTGTTGAAAAGACGTATAAAACCACAAATTTGTGTGAATCCATATATTGAGATATGTCATCCAACAAATTTAATAAATATTTATTTTATTGAGAAAATATATACAATTTTATCTTAAACAATTTCTAAAGGAATCTTGTTCTTCTCGGAGTTCTTTTATGTCGATGTAATGTGAATGGTTAGGGATTGGAATAAATTACAAAAAAAATTGATCCGAAGGATCTTCGCCAAAAATTGAAGTTCCTCATTTTTCTCCAGAAATGGCATCATCAAAAAGAGTTAGGAATCTTGACTCCAACGCAACTCGAACGGAGTCAAACGACGCTACAAAGCTCGAGTTATGCTTGGTCAAACCTTGGTCAACTTAGGGCTCAAGTCAGAGAGAAAGGTGAAAATTCAAAGTCACCAAAAGTGGTCAAAGTTGGCATCATCACAAAGAGCTCATCGAGAGCTTTCCGACGACATTTGTTTCGTGCGAATTGGAATTTGTTTGCACAAGTTACAGCGAGTCAAAGTTCATGTAGAGAAGGTTGACTTTTGACCGTACGAATGTTGACGTCAGCATGCTAACGTGGAAATCCATACAATACGAATAGAGATATGGACCAACCATTGGCAGACACATGGCATCTAAGTGGCAGTTGATTGTAACGAAGCAGTGAATCAGGCTTCGCCACGTGGCACCTCCTCCAACTCCTCTGGCACGATAGTTTCAAGTTTGTTCAAAATGTGTTGGGGGGATTCGATCCCCCCACCTCTCCAATCCGAGAATCCCAGTGAACCAATACACCACACACTGACCACTAATAATCATTCATCAGTGGTTTGTTTTGTTAATGATTAGTTGGAAGTTTGTTTTTAAAACGATCGGCCAAGGTCGAACCCGTGACCCCCGACTGGCCAAAATGGTTAGTGGTCGTTGCACCATTCAATAGCTTTGATATGTATAAGGAGCTCATTTGATTTTGTTAAAGACCAAAAACCAAAGCCCCTTTATTTTTAACATTTTACCCACAAATATAGCCTAAGTTGTTTTAAGAGATTAAAATATAAATCTTGTAAAGCCCAAAAGATAATATATTAAGGGGCTCTAAATTATTAAAAGGAGATTATATGGGGAAAATTATTGATTTTTAATATAAATAGGGGAGATTTTCTAGATCTTTACCTTGCAAAGGCGATATTGGGGGATTTTGAAGATCATTTGGTTGAAGGCCAAATTGAGTAAATTTCTTGTATAAAAAGGGGGGGTAGCTTAGGAGTTTGGGAGGAGGTGGTAACTTGGGAGAATAATTTTAGTGAAATTTTGCTCTTTTGCGTGCTTTCAAGTAGATTGTTCTTGTGCACTTTGGAGGAGTTATTCGAAATTTCTTTATACCAGGGAGAACCTATGCTGAAATTTTGTAACCGTTATTCTGGAGAATTAATCAGATCGGTCCACTCATTTGAGAGGGGTCCAGAGGCGTAGTCGTTCTTATGACGAACTCTGTTATCATTTATGTTTGCATTCTCTCTCTCTTTTCTCTCATTTTGAATTTCATCACTTTGTTATTTCTATTTATTTAATCATGTTCATGTGTTAATTTTGATTAAGTAATTTGGATTTCTTTAATTATAAACGTTATGCATTCAAATGCAATTGTCATAGATCTATAAAACAAATCAAGTTTGGTATTACAACTTTGTGTGAATAATATTGCAAAATTGGATGCTAACACGTTCCAGGAAATAACAAGGTGAAAGCGAGCTAGAAGAATACAATCCTGAGATCGGCAAACGAAGGACTTTGCCAACAATGGAAGAAACTGAAGCTAGGAAAAGTACTGAGCAAGAGCTTGATGATAAGTCTTTTTAGCAAGCCTTTTTGACATGAAGGCAATGGTGGAAGAGCTTTATGCGGAAAAGAAGAAGTGTGAAAAGGGAGATTCTTCGAAGCGAGAAAAGAAGGAAGATTGAAAGGACAAAGATGGAAAAGATCCAGAAGCTCCATCTCCTCCATCTTCCCCTGCTTCTTCCTCTTCTACTACTCTTAATCCTTTCAAGAGCAAGTCTAAGCCTATTATTAAACTGGAAGTAAATTTTGAATTGCCTAAGTACTATGGGGAGTTAAATGCTAAAAATTTAGATGATTGGATCCAGCAGGTAGAAGTGTATTGTAGGATTCAAGGCCTAACAGAAGATGCTTCTATGATCTAGTTAGCCACTCTTCGGTTGGGAGGTACAACTCTCACCTAGTGGGAGAGTAAGACTTGGGAGGAAATTGCTCACCATGGTAAGGTCAATATGACTTGGTTGGAATTTGTTGTTGCCCTTAAAAAATATTTTTACCCTTTAGGTTATATGCAAGTTATTAACAATGAATTGGCAAACCTTTAGGCAAGGTAAGGATCAGTCTGTCCAAGATTACACCCATGAGTTTAGAAAATGGGCTATTGCTTTAAATGTTCCATTGTATACTCAGGATACACTACTTAAGTACATAGGTGGTTTGCATTCTTACCTGAGACATACTATTCTAATGTTGAGTCCTAGTAATCTGGATGAAGTGTCAGTCCAAGCCACTCATTTAGAGTCAAGGGGTAAGAACACTTTCAATGATAATTTCTCATATAAACCATCTAAGTCTGAGTGGAAGTCTAAGGGTAAAGGTAAAGACAAAGATAACGACAAAGGGAAAAAGATAGCTACAATTAAGAAGGAGGGTGATAAGCCCACATGCTCCCATTGCAAGAAAGAGGGGCATGATGATTCAAAGCATTGGAAGCTACATCCTGAATTAAGGTCAAAAAGATACAAAGGCAATAAAGGCAAGCAAAAGACTGTTGCAGTGATTCAACAAGATCTTGGATCTGATTTCGGAGATGAAACATAGATTGCTGCTACTCGGACCCAAGGTAAAGGGAAAGGTATAATTCTTTCTTTTGATGCAAATTTTTCTTATGCAAGTACAAGTAAAGTATCTACTCCTAAAGTTGATAAACAACAGAATGAATTGTTTCATATTCAAGTTGTAACTAAGCACACTAAGATTGACAAACTGTTTGATACAGGTTCTCAAGTCAACTTAATATCTGAAGAGGTGGTAAAGAAAATTAATCTAGCTACAACACCTCATCCAAAGCCATATCGGCTTGGATGGGTTTGCAATGATGCTCAACTGTAGGTAACAAAGCAATGTAAATTGAAATTTGCTATCACTACAAACTTTATTGATGAGGTAGAGGTAGATGTTGTTCCTTTGGATATTTGTGGGCTTGTGTTAGGGAGTCCTTATCTGTATGATAGAAAAGAAATCTTTTATAGGGGGGAGAATAAGTATCATCTCTTTAAGGATGGGATAGAATACATTGTATGTGCACACAAAGTTAAGACTAATCTTGCACTTGTTAATGTTGGTCAAATTAAAAGGTTGGTCAATTCTAGTAAGAACTTTGTATTAATGCTTGTAAAACCCAAAGAGGATGGAAAAGTTGAAGCATTTAAGGGGTGTGACCCAGAGCGTAAAACTAAGATGGTCAAAATAATTTCTGCTTATGATGACTTATTTCAGGAGCCAAAGGGGTTGCCACCTAAGAGAGAGATACAACATGAAATCCAGTTGCAGTAGGATGTACCTCTTCCAAATATAGGCATGTACCGTTTATCAGTTTTGTAGAATGAGGAAATCAAAAAGAAAGTTCAGGAGTTGGTGGAAAAAGGAGTCATCTGTCCTAGTACATCTCCTTGTGGTTCTCCAATTTTGTTGGTTCCAAATAAGGATGGGTCTTGGAGAATGTGCATCGACTATTGAGCCCTAAATAAGATAACAGTAGAGAACAATATTCCTCTTCCCCACATTGATGATTTACTTGATCAATTAAAACATGTAGTTTATTTCACTAAGTTATACTTGTGTAGCGGATATCATCAGGTAAGAATTGCAGAAGATGACATTTGGAAAATTGCATTTAAGACAAAACAAGGACTGTTCGAGTGGTTGGTCATGCCCTTTGGGCTTTTCAATGCATTGGCTACATTTATGAGAGTCATGAATGATGTCTTTCGTCCTTTTATTCATGATTTTGTCATAGTCTATCTACATGATATTCTTGTATTCAGTCGAACTTGGGAAGATCATGTAATTCATGTAAAGAAAGTTTTTGATGTATTGAGAAAATAAAAAACTCTTTGTAAAGATGTCTAAATGCAAATTCGCTAAGACATCCTTAGTGTACTTAGGCTATGTCGTAGGTGGTGGTCAATTGAAAGTTGACCCTGCGAAGGTCGAAGTTATTGTAAAATGGCCTAAGCCAAGTACAGTCACAAAAGTCAGAAGTTTCTTATGTGTAGTCCAGTACTGGAGAAAGTTCATTGCAAAATTCTCCTACATTGCATCACCATTGCACGCATTGACCAGTACGAAGGCAAATTTTTGGTGGGGAGGTAGATTAGTTGGTGGGCCTGGTCCCGAAGGGCATGGTTGGTGGGGTTGGTTTGTTCCCGGTGGGCGAAGCCCTGGTTGTCTCGGGCGGTGGCAAAGCAACTCTATAGCCTCCCACCCTCTCATCCCAACAATAATCTACCTCCCGGAGGGGCCTTCCACCCCCGGAACCGATGGGGTTGGTGGCGGGTGAAGCCCTGGTGGGGTTGGGGGTCATCCCTATATCCTCCCATCCCCCGGTCCACAACAGAAGGCCTGCAACACTTTGAAGGAAAAGTTGAGTACAACACTAGTTCTGGCTTTACCAAATTTACACCAACCGTTTGAGATCAAGACAGATGCAAGTGGATTTTCCATGGGAGCAGTGCTAATGCAAGGAGTAAACCAATCTGTTATCACTCTGAGACCTTTTCAGGTGCAGCCTTTAACTATCCTACTTATGATAAGGAACTTTATGCATTAGTTCAAAGTGTTAAAAAATGGAAACACTACTTAATGGGGAAAGAAACTGTAATCCACACTGATCACTAGCCACTTCAGTACTTGCACTCACAATCCAAACTACAACAAAGTAGGCACTTTAGGAGGATGGGTTTTATTCAACAGTTTCACTTAGTAATTAAGTAAAAGAAAGGTGCCCATAACAAAGTAACAGATATGTTGCCTAGGCCTTCTGTTATGAATGCTTTGATTATCCTTAAAGGTAGTTCCATGGTACATGAAATTTTTCAGGAATAGTATGCTAACGATGAAGACTTTAAGGAAATCTATTCAGCTCTAATTGCAGGCAAACATGTAGAAGAGAAAGATTACTATGTTCAAGATAAACTATTGTACCACTTGGGAAAGCTATGCATTCCAAAAGATGAACAAGCATAGGTAATTAGAGAAGCACATACATTTTGGGGTAATTAAGACAATCACTCAACTGTAAAAGTATTGTTACTGGCCTCATATGCAAGAAAATATAACTAAGTATATTAGTGGTTGTGTCATGTGTGCAACAAGTAAACCTAGTAACAGGGAATTGGGGTTGTACACACCTCTACCTGTACCATCCCATCCATGGGAAAGTGTTTCAATGGATTTTTTCGGGGGGTTACCTATGTCTAGGAAGGGACATGATTAATTGTTTGTAGCAGTTGATTAGTTCAGCAAAATGTGTATTCTAATGCCTTGTAAGAAACAGGTCACTGCTGAACTAACAGCTCATATGTACTTTCAATTTTATGGGTTCATTTTGGGTTACCATTGTATTGGATCGAGATTCTTGATTCCTAGGGGAATTTTGGTCAACCTTGTGGGGACTCATGGACACCAAACTAAAGAAGATTACAGCCTTCCATCTGCAGACCAACGGAAAGATAGAGGTAGTAAACAGGACAGTTATGCATCTGCTCAGAGTTTACTATAGTAAGCATCCCAAGTTGTGGGATGAAAGCCTACACTATGTGCAACATGTGCACAATCATGCGGCACACTCTTCTACGAAGAGATCTCCTCTTGAGACTTGCTTTGGTCATGTGCCAAAAACATTGATGGACTTTGCTTTTGGGAAGGACGATGTTGAAGATGGACGCCATGATGCAGAGAATGCTTTGAAGTTCATCCAGAAAGTCCAAGCGATTCATCAGGCAGTGGAAGCACAGTTGAAGTAGAGCCAAGAAAAATACAAGGCTCACCATGATAAGCATCGCAGTGATCACCATTTCCAGGTTGGAGACAAAGTTGGTTACATATCAGCAAGGAAAGAATGCAAGGTGAAGGAAGGAAGCTCATGTCAATTCGGTATGGTCCCTTTGAGATCTTGGAAAAGATTAGAACCAACGCCTTCTGCCTTAATCTTCCTCCATACATGCAAATCTCTTCAATTGTCAATGTTGAGAATTTGAAGTTGTATGAACCTTGATGATATTGGAAGAGGAGATTGATATTCAAGTTCCATCAATTGATGACCTTTCACCAGAATACATGTCAGAACTGCCTGAAGATGTCATCCTCGACAGGAATGTTAGAACTTCACGAAGAGGAGCAATTGAATACCTTAGAGTGGGATTGAAGGGGATGAATCCAAGCAAGGCAAAATGGATGGAGATCGGTAAAGTGAGGGAACTTTACCCTCACTTACTTTTTGAGTAATCAAGCTTTCAGAGGTCCAAAAGCTCTCCAGTGGGGAGAACTGATCTGGAGGATCTTCACCAAAAATTGAAGATCCTCATTTTTATCTAGAAATGACATCACTAGAAAGAGCCAGGAATCCTGACTCCAACGCAACTCGAACGAAGTGAAACGGAGCTATAGAGCTCTAGTTATGCTCAGTCAAACCTTGGTCAACTCAAGGCTCAAGTCAAAGAGAAAGGAAAAAATTCAAAGTCACCAAAAGTGGTCAAATTTAGCATCATCACAAAGAGCTCATTGAGAGCTTTTCGATGGCATTTGTTTTGCACGAATTGGAGTCTGTTTGCACAAGTTACAGTGAGTCAAAATTTGTGTAGAGAAGGTTGACTTTTGACCGTACAAATGCTAACGTGGTAGTCCATACGGTACAGACAGAGACATGGACCAACCATCGACAGACATGTGGCATCTGAGTGGCAACTGACTGTAATGAAGTGATGAATCAGGTTTCGCCGCGTGGCACCTCCTCCAACTCCTCCTTCAGCTCGACGGTTTCGAGTTTGTTCAAAATGTGTTGGGGGGATTTGATCCCCCACCTCTCCAATCCGAGAATCCCAACGAACCAATACACTATGCGTTGCCCGCTAACAATCATTCATCGGCAGTTTGTTTTGTTAACGATCGGTTGGAAGTTTTTTTTAAAACAACCAATCGAGGTCGAACCCATGACCCCCAGCTAGCCAAAATGGTTAGTGGTCATTGCACCATTCAATAGCTTCGATATGTATAAGGAGCTCATTTGATTTTGTCAAAGACCAAAAACTGAAACCCCTTTATTTTTAACATTTTACCCACAAATATAGAAAATACATCCCCTAAGCTGTTTTAAGAGATTAAAATATAAATCTTGTAAAGCCCGAAAGATAATATATTAAGGGGCTCTAAATTATTAAAAGGAGATTATATGGGGAAAATTATTGATTTTTAATGTAAATAGGGGAGATTTTCTAAATCTTTACCTTGTAAAGGGGATATTGGGAGATTTTGAAAATCATTTGGTTGAAGGAAAAATTGAGTAAATTTCTTGTATAAAAAGGGGGGGTAGCTTAGGAGTTTGGGAGGCGGTGGTAACTTGGGAGAATAATTTTGGTGAAATTTTGCTCTTTCCCGTGCTTTCAAGGAGATTGTTCTTGTGCACTTTGGAGGAGTTATTCGAAATTTCTTTGTACTAGGGAGAACCTATGCCGAAATTTTGTAACCGTTATTCTGGAGAATTAATCAGATCGGTCCACTCATTTGAGAGGGGCCCGAAGACGTAGTCATTCTTACGACGAACTTCGTTATCAATTCTATTTGCGTTCTCTCTCTCTTTTCTCTCAATCTGAATTTCATCACTTTGTTATTTCCATTTATTTAATCATGTTTATGTGTTAATTCCATTTAAGTAATTTGGATTTCTTTAATTATAAACGTTATGCATTCACATGCAATTGTCATAGATCCATAAAACAAATCAAAAATTGTGCCACATAAACTAGCATATATACCTTATATATTATGATTATAGTATTTATTTGTGTTATATTATTAATACATTATATGATAGTATTATATTACATTATAGGAATTATAATAATATATTTAAGATAGTAAGATTATATTATTATTAGATTAATACTAATTTAATATTATATAATCATGAATATTATATTAGATTAGATTATTAATAATATTATTATTATTACGTCGAGAGGTGTTCCATTATAGTGACACTTTTCTCGTGTACATCAAAACTTACTAAAGAAGCATGCAATGTCCTGACATAAAATGTGTTTTATCCTATACTTCTTCCCCACTATGATGTGTCACCGCTCTAGGGATAAAGAAAGCATATGTCGAAAGCTTGAAAGGCCACTCAAGCAAAGGTGGTGCAAAAATTTAAAATGTAATAGGCTCATAAATGCGTATTAACAACCCCACTTCAAAGCATTCTCGACAAAACAAGCAAGAAAAACTAGCTTTAATCTTTTCTACATATGGTTTATTAGAGGGTTTATTTGCATTAGTGTTTAGGAAAAAGTTACAACAATGGAATCGGTTTCTCCTCCTTCGTCTTTAATGCATTTATCTTATGAAGCTCAAGAATTAAGCGCTTTGTTGCTAAGCAGCACTACACCGACTGATATTGTGAATTTGTGTCATGTCGTGGAGTCCTTTATTCAGAGGCACAACGCAGACTAGTGCTGCCAATTCTGTGGTTTGTTCTCCTGTCTTGCTTTAGAAAATATTTATATTCAAAGCTTTTTCTCAACACTCTGTTGACGGTGGATGAATTTGGTGTGCTATGTTTTTTTGGCAGAGTGTCTTCCTACCTATATTCATTCAATTCTTCGATTAGACAAGGATTTGCATGTTTTGTCTGAGCTTTGCCCCACTTTATTCAAGGGAAAATTTAAGGAAGACGGTGTCAACAGTGCTGAATTGTTTCAAGTGTAGTTGAATATTTTTGAGTACTCTATGTTTTGGTTTGCTTATTGTGTTGTATGCAAAGATAACAGTAATGAGAGTACATTGATTCCAATGAGATATTGAAATTTGGGGGGCAGAAGGTTTCAAAGTTTCGGTTGGAAAAATGGGCCCCTTCTCTACCTGGTTTGCACCCTAGCCATGGTAGGGTAAGCCCAGGTAAGGTCAATTTGAAGCCTTATTTGCACCTTGTGAATCTGTATCTACATGCTTTTGTGCCTATATCTGATTTTGATTCATCTTCACTACCTTATAGTGCATCCCCTTCACTATATTTACATCATCGTCTCACAGAGAGTCATGACATTTTTTCTCATGCTAAATTTTTTGTTCATACCTTTGTACAATTTTGGCTTATCGAGGGTGATTCCACTCCCATACCCTTATGAGTTTTCCAGTCTTTGAATATTTCCTTGCCTTTTGAAAATGAGTGTTGTAAATACATTTTGCCTAGTGTCAATCACACAGAGCCTATAAAGATATTGGTGAATAATATCAATAATAGTTTACAATCACCACAAGATGAATTCGATTCCTCCCAAAGTTACCTCAAATGTAAAATTCCATCATGGAATGATATTTTGATTTCGAGATCATTTACTTCATCCTCAAGAGTTGTAGTTGTACTTAGTCCCTGGTCTCAATTTTTGCAATGGCCTTTGCATCGATTTATATTAAGAGATTTCCTTTATTGGTTGTAGGTGCGTGTGTTAAAAAGCTTTTCTATGTTCTTGACTTGTGGTTGGACTATTTAGAGTTGTGGAATAGTGTTGTAGATAGGCAATCAATGTTGATTTGTAATGAGGATTTCTATTTTGAGGCAGAGAATAAGATGTTAAGAGATTCAAAGGTTTGTCTACTTTTTCAGGTGGTTTACTTCTTAAACAAAATGTTGTGCTGATTCTAAGGTTTCTCATGCATGGAAAATTATGGATGATAATCGAGATGGTAGGGCTAATAATTTCAGCTAGGGTTCTAATTTGGGTAATCAGTACACTCAGGTTTTTCTGATTTGTGTAGAAGGATGAGGGTTGTAATTTTTGTAAGCATTATGTGATATATTTGGGTAGAGTTGGGTACAATTCATTCGTGTTGGAATGAGCTCGTCTATTGTTTCTGAGGATTTTATGCCTAGGAGGATGGTTTTGGTCCATGTGGCCAAAAATGGCCATAACATTGAGGTTGAGTGCATGTTAGATATTACACAAGACAATTCTCTCCCTCCCTCTCTCTATCATCTATGTACATGGATCAGTTGACTATTGTAATAATATTGTTTTTGACTTGGGAAAATTAAGGAGTTTTCCTTAACAAAGTAGTCTTGTATGTGCTTTCTTGTCTTCCTCAAGAACTTATGGCACCATCTGATGTCAACCCAATTTTTATAGCTATGTTTTGTCTCTAAATTATTTTCATTGTGTTATGCAATTTTAGAACTAGTTAGCTTCTTAGTGTTATATTACATTTAAATTCTTTTGTATCTTTTCATATGAGTAGGAATGCCATACTATTTTTGGAATGAATTCTCCTAGTTATCATCAAGACAAAGGCATCATGTTCAGGATGAACCAACCCCACCCCCCCACCCCCCATTATAGTTACCCATTCATCTTAGGGCATGGTCGGTACAGCTTTGCTACCGACCATGCCCTGCTTCGGGACCGACCTATTCGCCTTAGGTCGGGATAGCTTCGCTACCGACCAAAGGCGAGTATGGTCGGGATAGCTTCGCTACCGACCCAAGGCGAGTATGGTCGGTCCCGAAGGGCAGATCGCGAAGCGCATGGCTGGTGGGGTCCGCAAATATTAGTGGGGTCTGCCTTGGGTGGTGGGGTCTTGTATGTGTTACACTTCTATTTCAAATAGTAGCAGAGTTGTTGTCATGACAATGTATTTACCTCACTGTTAAATTATAGTTTCCAAGATACGTGCACACCCACAACATCCCCCACCCCCCTCTATGATACACACATATACTATCTCAGTTGTTGCAAAATACATATTTGAGAAATGTGAATAGAATCCAAAAGATCTAATTGCGTCAAAGTTGGCATACCATATTTCAAACTAGGATTAAATTAGGCTTATAAGTGAGTGAGGCTTGATTGTGGATTACTATACATGGTTATTGACCTACCTTATTGTTAAACCATAGTTAAACAAGCAATGGTTATGACTTAGCCTCTTAACTTCTATTATATGACGATTTGTTTGTCTTACTTTGACAATGGTTCATATAGCTAAACTATAACCTAACTAGGTTTAATGCTTGACTATAGTTCATTTTACCTAAACTATATCCCAAATCAGGATTATTGATTCAAAATTGCTCTGTCTTACGCATAACAATCCATGTACTCAAAAAAGGTATCTCTCAGCATTATTGATATAGATTATGATAAGATAGATAAGCTAGTTATATTATAATTTTAACAAATATAGAATATATATATAATATGGAGTGAAATTTTGGAGGGGAGCGAAAATCTATAGAGAAGGTGCTACCTGGTGCGAAGAAGGAGAATAGATAGTCAATGGGCAGGAGGGTGGCATAGTGGATCCCATGTCAAAGTTGTGTTTGGCCACTTGCCACAAATCTTCCTTCTCCATGATCTGTCAAAGGAGGTTGTCGAGGAGGTTTTGATGCTTGAAGAATTTGCGGTGATTTCTCGAGTTATTGGTCCTAGATATGATAGTGATAAAATTAGATCTTGGATCTCTATGAACTGGAAAAGGACTGAAATAGTCAAGTTCTTTCCCAAGGGGTTTTTCATTGCCATATTCAATTCGTCTAAGGCACGGGAGGAAATTCTTCAGGGTGACATCAAAAGGACAAGAGAAGACCATTAGCCGGGTAGCCGGGTTAGTTAGATCGAAGGGACGGGGGACCAAAGAGACTTGTTATCATTATGCTTCCACTACCACCTGGCCCATGAATTCACTAGTTCAACCAGAGGGAAACCACCTTACGATTCATAGGGAGGGGGGCATCTTATCTTCATAGGGCAACTGCCTTAGATTCATAGGGAAACCGGACCACCAGAACCTAGGCTCATTAGTCACACATTAGGGTGGTTCTTTCTTTGGAAAACACATCTTGGTTTTATTAGTCACCACATATGAAGACTGATGTCTAGTTACTGGCTCCTTTATGGTTTATGGAAGGTTGATGGGTCCCGATTTATCTACAAAATGGTGCCCCAATTTTAATGCCACCAAACATGAACCCTATGACAAGCCCATTTGGATCAACTTGTACAATTTTCCTATAGAATACTAGGTAGAGGATTGCTTAGTGAAGATAGGGTGATCGTTGGGCACTCTGGCGAATGCGAACACAGAGGTAATTGAGGGTGACTCTTATATCTACATGAGAATTAAGATCACGATTGTGAGGAAAATTTCAAAGGAAATTTGGTTGTGTGTGGATAGGGAGTATTGGATTCAGATAGTGAAAATTGAGGAGGACAAATTCTTTTGTTCGCGATGCCGTGGAGGAACCACAATGTGAAAAATTAGAAAAAGGTGGCAAAGATAAGGAAGATCTAGTGTTTGAAGGAAAATCCAGCTCCTCCCCTATTGCCTTGGAAGACTTAGGAAGTAGTGGCATCAATTTCAAATGTGCAGTCCCATGTGGTTATCTCGGCTGTCAATTCGACTACTCCATTGGGGTCAGCAATGAGTGATCTTGCCACTTCAAATGGTTTAGCCAAGTCAGACCGTTTGGCTTTAGTTCTAGTGGCAGCAACCGATCTTGGTTCAAATATGGAGTTGGAGGCCCTGGAAGCCCTCTCCTCAGATGGAGAGGAGAATTAATTTGATGAAGATGTGTTGGACATAATTGATCCTAGGAGTATCATCCAATTGGCAACCCAACAACTAGGCAAGACCAAGAAGGGTAGGGGCAGAAGATTGACAAATAGAAATGGGAGGAGGAAGTGTTGGAAAAGGGCTTTATGAGAATCAAAGAATTTTTGACATCCAAGGGAGCAAAGGCCTCCCTTGGACAACAATGAAGATCTTAACATGGAACGTCAAGGGCCTAATAAGCAACGCTTGGTCAAGTGTCACCTCAAACGAAAAAAGTGGACATTATTTTGCTTCAAGAAACAAATATTTTCCCTCTAGAAGGCGAGAGTTTTACAAAATATTGTAGGTTGTGGAAGGGGTTATTTTGTAATGATTTAGGCTCTATTGGGGGCCTAGGCATCCTTTGGTCTACAAGCTTTGTAGACATTGAAGTGTTGGAGGCTCAACAAAACTGGGTGCTTTGTTTGTTAGAAGTCGGTTGGTCGATATTGTGTTCCCCATTTTCAATGTTTACGACTTGATTAGGACTAAAGAGAAAGGGTGGGTATGGAACAGTATTAGGGCTGTTGTGGATTGGTTGGGAAGTAGCTTGTGTTGGGAGGTGATTTTAATGTTATTCTGGATTTAAAAGAGAAGAGTGGGGGCTACAAAAAGTTAATAAGGCTATCATTGACTTTCAAGAGTTTGTCTCATTGTTTTTTGTGGCTGATCGTGTCCTAAAAAATGGTGTCTACACTTGGATGAATAGGAGAGAAGGCTTCACCAACATTTTAGAGCAACTTGGTCACTTCTTGCTTGTAAGGAAACTTGCAGCCATGTAATGACAATTTCCACATAACCCAATTTTGAAATCATGCAAGTAAATAATATCAACATGAAAGAGAATAGACAACATACCCGTAAAATATGACACAAGATATACCCTGGGAAACCCTCAAGAGGGAAAAACCTAGCCTCCAAAAGCATCCACACTCCATGTATTATCTAGCAATGAAAACCCATTACAATACCCAACCAACTGTGTCAAATATGGTCTCCTCCACAACACCCCATAACAAAATCCATAACAACGTCCAACTTTCCAATCACCAAGATCAAACATAACATATGTATCCTGTAACTAATCATGGATGTAAGCATCTCAAAAAAAAAGATCAAACTTAATGTAACCATTCCCAAACCAAGAAAAAAAAATCAGCCCAATAAACCATCTCCTAAACTTAACATGTACAAGGAGATAACCAAACCATAACATCTCACAAGTGAACCGCTGAGTAGAATAAGAGTGGGGAATGAGAATGCTCCTACAAGATATCCAAGTCATCATGACTCAACCAAGAACACTCTCCTCATAGGTCCATGTTGAACTCATGTCTAACCAAGTTGTAGGCTCCTCAGACTTTCTGTTGAAATCTTATCAAGAGTAACTGTATCAAGCAAGTTTCTCTAATCACAAGAGAGCTCCAACCATCACCTACATCTCTAAGTATCCATGAGTACCTATAATCAATCAATCCATACCAAACTCCAAATGCAACATAGCACCAATATGAAGTAATCAAGTAAATGATCAATGTGCCCAATACAAAGAGAGCCACTCAAGATCAAAGTCATATATCCAACCTAGGAATCAGGAACATAAACATGGCATCCATGATCTAACCATCTCATCCTAGGAGATCACATGCACCATAACATATATATATATATATATATATATATATATATATATATATATATATATATATATATATATAACCATCCAGGTGTTAAGAGAACAAGTACCATTCCAAAATCTAAGAGCTCATCAAGAGTAAACCAAGAAACCATATCCCCAATCATATGAAGATAATCATACCAATGATGCATCCATAATATCAAACACTCTAAACCAAGAAACCATATCCCCAATCATGTGAAGATAATCATACCAATGATGCATCCATGTCACTGCTAAAAACTCCCATAGAATTGTGATACCGAGTCACGCATGACATCATGACAACCATCCTCTCCATGAATATCATCCAAGTCTACACACACTATTGAAATGTTAGTAACATAACAAGTAGAACCAAAATCTCTAAGCCAAAAAGATACCTACAACCGCCAAACCATCATAAACATATCCATCACCACCAATCCATCACTATCAAAAGCTCCCACTAAAAAGTGTAACCAATGAATGTAGCAAGCTATCATGACATCGTGATAACAATCTTTTAATGAAGATCAAACAAGAAATACCCTCATACAATCATAAACCATGATCCTCATACCAAGAAGATACACTACCACAACCTAAATCAGGATCCAATCAAACACCACCAACAATGCAGCTGCATAAACCATCATGACATGTCAAAGTCTCTAATGCACAAGAAACATCCATGACACTGTGATCACCACCAAATGTACCAACAACTCAACCCAACCATGTCCACATATCTGAATAATTATAGTCAACTACATATTCCTCATTCATGATTGTACATGGTATACCATCTCACCTCCTCAACATGACAACAAAACTAACAAACCAAGTGACTAAACCAAGCCACCAAAACTAAACATGCATCATCACTGAAATATCAATGGGAAAAGACAACCCATGTCCAAGTCCTAAATGCAACATGTAAGTATAGATCGCCTAAAACATTGCACAACTTGTAGATACAACAATGCAACATACAAATCCAAACAATATTGATAACCATGTCAAGTGAGAGAATAATATGAGATGTATAATTGAGCATACAATGAATCCAATATCAAATCTCCAAGATCCAATCATCCATAACTCATAGTATCACCATAGTCAAAGTAAACTATAAATAGCTCAGATAAAGAAAACTATAAATAAACCATGCCAAAATAACTCCAAATTTGACTCACTGTGTAGTGCTCTGAACAAGCTTTTCGTTGACTATTCAAAGTCCAAAATCTGACTCCATATGCACTCGATATCACCTCTCGAAGCTCAAAATAAACACCTGAATTCCACCAAGAAAAACACTATCAAAACTACAAAATATTAGAAAATCACTGGCACCACAACATAGAGCTCCGAGTCACCTTTCCAATGAATCCAAGAAGAGCAAAAAAGGACCACCTGGGCGAAATTTATACCCCTTGGAAGAAAGTTGCTTGATTAGACAAGGCAAAAAAAACACCACCCCTGGTGGCTCTCTACTAGTGGGACAATGGCCCACTAGTGGTGCCAGAGCCACCCAACAACGCCACCTACTATTGGCTCCGAATCCGAAATTTCCATCAAATAAAATTTAATTTCCAAATACTCCAATTTTTCAGTAGGCCCTTCTCAAAGAATATATTGACATTAATAATGAAATGGTAGAAGTTTTTTTAAAAGGTATTAAAAAGGTTTATAATTTAAAACTTTGGCAGTTGACAGCTGGGAAGGTATCGACCGGTACCCACTGTCGGTGGTAGACAGTGATGTACTATCACTGTCGGTACCATTGACAGTTGTAGTACCGTCAAACTGCTAGGCGATACAGGGGAGGGGGGACCCCCCCAACAATCTTTATAAAAAAAATTTCAAGAATTTCCAATAAATATTATTTCGTTCAACATTTTTTTCAAAGTGATTTTTAATTATTTTATTTTATTTTTATTTTGTAGAAAATTTTAATACCGACAAGATTTAATTTTTTTTTCAGATTTTTTTTTTTAATTTTTCTGCATAATGACGACTATACAATCCGAAATAGGGCCTTCTACAAAAAAAATTTGCATTTTTTTTAGTAACCAAAATAGGGCAAATTATATATCAAAATTCATCTCTCAGCCAACCTAAATCCAACCATGAGGTCCATTTTTTCCGATGAGTTCATTTGTAAATTTTTCCCCACAAAACCCCCATTTGAATGCACAACCAAGAAACCCTATTTTGCCAAAAAAAATCTCACACCCCAAATCTGCAAATAACCCATTAAAAAAACAAACCCAAAACCCTCAAATATGCAATAAACAACCTATAAAACCCTCATATCTTGCCATGCCTTTCAGTCTCTCATGCATTGCATAGGTTCAAACTTAAGCAATATTTTTCTCAACCTAGGGTTATCCAACCACAACCATGGCTCTGATACCAATTGTAAGGAAACTTGTAGCCATCTAATGACAATTTCCACATAACCCAAATCTAAAATCATGCAAGTAAATACTCAATATCAACATGCAAGAGAATAAACAACATACCCATGAAAGATGACACAAGATATACCCTACGAAAACCCTCAAGAGGGAAAAATCCAACCTCCAGAAGCATCCACACTCCATGTATTATTCAACAATGAAAACCCATTACAATACATCTTCAGAGACTCCATGAACACTTCTAAAGAACAAACTATCTATGCATTCCATGTGACCAAGCATGAATCCACACATCCCATGCCATTCTTCAAACCTCACACATGCACAAGCTCAACCTACTAACCTGTAGCAAACTCTCCAACCCTAGACAACTACCCTTGTGGTTGCTTTTATAGAAGCAAGCTCCCATAAAACCACCAAGTGGTATTACATAAACCATATGCCCAAAACAATGAACTTACAAAATCATGTGACCCCTCATTTAATATTGGGTACTTTATTATATTTTATTATTCCCCAATATTAAATAATTAGATTTTGCAATTAAGTCCCAATGTTACATACAACTTAAAGTGGACCCAACATTATAACTCTTAGTGATGCATGTCCATCTAGGAACCTCTAGGTGCACCACACACATAATAATAAATTAAACATTATAAGCATTATGCAAGGTGTACAACACCTAATCCTAACATTACTAGGGTTTGAGTGGCTTGAGGATGAGTTTTGTTGTGTATCTAACATCCTCCCGATTTTTGTTTCTAATCACTTTCTGGTGCTTTTGAATTTGAATTTAAGTGAGAAGCTCACCAAAAGTTATTTTAAATTTGAGTTGATGTGGTGCCAAGACTCGAACATAGTAAACCTGTTGGAGTCATGGTGGAAGGGCGTCTACTATCGTGGCGGCACCCTAAGTTTTTGATTGGTCAAAAGGATTGGGTTTATAAAACCTAAGCTTTAGGAGTGGAACAAAGTCAACTTTGGGGACATCTTTGCAAAGAAAGCTAAGGTTGAAGTAGAATTGGACCAACTCAATGAGCATGTGATAAGAAGTAGCATGACAACTTAGAATTTTATTAAGAAAAAGAATTGGAGTGGCATTTGAAGCTATTGGCGAGGGAAGAGTTGTTTTGGAAAGATAAAGCTAGGGAAATGTTGTTGAAGGAGGGTGAATCTAAAACCAAGTATTTCCATGTTACGATGCAATCTAGGAGAGCACAGAATAGGGTGGAGAATATCAAGTTGGTTGATGGCTTTGTGGTGTCGGATCGAGATGGTCTAAAGTCTGAAGTGATTAGCTACTTTGCTTCATTTTTGGTGTCAAAGCGTGCGACAAAGGGCTAGGACAAATCCATTTTGGATTGCATCTCCTTGGTGGGTGATGATGATAGTCAGATGCTTGTGGCACCTTTCTCTATTGAGGAGGTTTGGTTGGCCACCTTTGGTTTGGGTCCCGACAAAGTGCCTAGCTTGGATAGGTTGTCGATGAAATTCTTCCAAAAGTGTTGGAAGTATGTGGCCTCTGATGTTTGGGAATTCATGGAAGACTTTAGAAAGAAAAAAAAATTGTCAAAGACATCAATAAAATTGTAATTGCACTGATTCCTAAGAATTTTGTGTGTGATTCATTCACAGATTATAGGCCTATCTCATTATGTAACGCCATAAACAAGATTTTGGTGAAGGCGTTGGTGAACATGATGAAGAAGGTTCTTGGGGCAATTATTTCTAAAGAACATAATGGCTTCACCCTAGTAGGGAAATTTTGGACAGTATTATCACCACGGTGGAAACAATTCACTCAATTACATTAAAAAAATTAAAAGGTATGATCATTAAATTGGATGTAAGCAAAGCTTTTTGACTAGGTTGATTGAAAATTTCTATTGGTGGTGATGAAGAGGTTTGAATTTTCTAACTGTTGGTTGGAGATGGTTTTCACTTACATATCTATGCCAAGATACTCAATTTTTGTCAATGGATCCTTGTGTGATTTCTTTGGTTCTACCAACGGTTTGCTCCAGGGTGACCCCTTGTTGTCATTCCTGTTTGTGATTATGGTTGAGGCTGTGGGTTGGAATTTCAACAAGCTGGAGGAATTAAAGATGTGGAAGGGGATTCGAGTGGTGGAGAGGTTGACTGCATCACTCACTCTTAGTTCACCAACGACACCATGCTTTTTGGTGAAGCATTGATGGTTGAAGCAGAAGTCATAGGGCTAGCGTTAGACAAGTATGTCATGGTGTTTGGTCATGTGCTAAATAAGGAAAAATCTAAGATTTATTTCTTCAATACAAAGAGGGTCCTTCAGAAGAAGATTTCATAAAAAATGGGGTTCTCTATTGCAAGGATTCCCTTGAAGCATCTGGGGGTTCCATTATTCCAAGGGGTGTAACCTTGGAGAAAACTCCCTGGTTAAGCGTGCTTGAGCTGGAGCAGTACTGGGATGGGTGACCTCCCAGGACGGACCAGTGCTTCACCTCTGTGAGCATCACCTAGATGCAATGAGTGCTAAGTGGACCATTCGATATCATGAGAGATGGGTTCTTGTTGAACCACTACTCATGAAACATGGGTCAATGAGTTTGACTCGAAACTACACGGTTGAATCCTGATAGCAATATCATAATTTGACACGCTGTGGAAAAATACCTCCTACTTATCAATTGATGAGCTAAAGGGGCTCTATTATGAATGGTTCATAAGTCACAACACTTGCTGAAGGTTTTGCAAATGGGGTAACAACTCAAGCGGGCTTAACCTTGGAGAAAACTCCCTGGTTAAGCGCGCTTGAGCTGGAGCAGTACTGGGATGGGTGACCTCCCGGGACGGACCAGTGCTTCACCTCTGTGAGCATCACCTAGATGCAATGAGTGCTAAGTGGACCATTCGATATCATGAGAGATGGGTTCTTGTTGAACCACTACTCATGAAACATGGGTCAATGAGTTTGACTCGAAACTACACGGTTGAATCCTGATAGCAATATCATAATTTGACACGCTGTGGAAAAATACCTCCTACTTATCAATTGATGAGCTAAAGGGGCTCTATTATGAATGGTTCATAAGGCACAACACTTGTTGAAGGTTTTGCAAATGGGGTAACAACTCAGCCGGAGCTTAACCTTGGAGAAAACTCCACGGTTAAGCGGCTAGCTAGGCAAATCTTGGGATGGGTGACCTCGGGACCGGGAGTGCTTCACCTCTGTGAGCATCACCTAGATGCAATGAGTGCTAAGTGGACCATTCGATATCATGAGATGGGTTCTTGTTGAACCACTACTCATGAAACATGGGTCAACGAGTTTGACTCAAAACTACAGTTGAATCCGATAGCAATATCATAATTTGACATCTTTGTGGAAAAATACCTCCTACTTATCAATTGATGAGCTAAAGGGGCTCTATTATGAATGGTTCATAAGGCACAACACTTGCTGAAGGTTTTGCAAAAGGGGTAACAACTCAAGCGGGCTTAACCTTGGAGAAAACTCCTGGTTGCAGTTAAGCGAGCTAGCTTGTCTTGGGATGGGTGACCTCTGGGACGGACCGATTAACTTCACCTCTGTGAGCATCACCTAGATGCAATGAGTGCTAAGTGGACCATTCGATATCATGAGAGATGGGTTCTTGTTGAACCACTACTCATGAAACATGGGTCAATGAGTTTGACTCGAAACTACACAGTTGAATCCTGATAGCAATATCATAAAGTAAGTGGTTGTCGTTCACTGGGTGCATCCTAAAGATCAAGTCAGTCTTGGCGGTGGTTCCAATTTACACGATGTCCTATTTCATGCTATCTAACAAACCTATCAGGTGTTTGAAAGATTTCTTGAAAATGTTTCTATGGGATGGGGGCGAAGGATGTAAAAAGGATCCTACTCATTGGTAGGGACATGGCATGCCTTCGTAGGTGTGATGGTGGGGCAGGTTTGTGGAAATTGGAATTGGCAAATTTAGCGTTGGGGGCGAAGCTATGTTGGAAGTCGGTTAAGGATCTTGGGCAGCAGTGGTGTTGAATTATTCAAAGTAAGTACCTCGATGATGTCGATCCAAAGTGTATCTTGACAATGGCCTATTGTAGGGGGGGTCTGTGGTCTAGAAATTCATCTAGGAAAGTAGGCAGATCATAATAGAGCATATCTCATGGAGAATTGGAAATGGAAAATCTGCACTCTTTTGGTGGGACTCTTGGAATGGTCATATGTCATTAGTGGATGAGTTGGGTGATTGTGATTGGATTGATAGGGTGGAATCTTGTTTTGGTGATAAAGTTGTTGATTATGTCATCACTTCAATGAGTGGGGATGACTACTAGCACAGTTGGCGTAACCTAGACTACGAGTTTATCCCTGAGACAGAGCTTCTAAGGCTTTTGGACATCCTTAGGAAGAGGAGGATTTGGTTGATGTCAAATGAAGATGATATTATTTGGTGCACTTCCAAATCTGGGACCTATTCAATCAAGTTGGGATATGAGGTTCAGCTTGTCATTTGAGAGGGGTCTTGTTGGTCGTCAATCCTCTATTGGAACTCAAAGAACTTACCCAAGGTAGGCACTTTCCTCTGGTCCACACTACACAAAAGGATACTCATAGGAGATAGATTAATCATGTACAGGATTCAGGGTCCCTCTATTTATTTGTTTTGTAGAGTGAAAGGTGAATCAAGCAATCATCTATTGTTGTCATGTCCTTTTGCTTCAATCTATTGGGATTGGTTGATGTAGTCTCTAGGTCGGTGCTCTCCAAGGCAACAAGATCTTCAGACTTTTATTTCAGGTTGGCCAACTTGTAAATGTAAGGATCTTTGGGGGCACCTATGGTTGGTTTCCCCCTCTATGGTGGTCTGGCACATGTGGAAGGAGCGAAACAAATGAATTTTCAAAGAACAATACTTATCAGCGGAAGAGGTTATTAGGAGATTGGAAGTTGGTATATGTGAGGTGGAAAATGCCAAGTGTCATCAGAGGTGGGACACCATATTCATGTAGTGGGATAACGAACTACAAAAAAAGTGGAAGTCTTTGAAGCCCCCTAGGTTTGAGGTCTCGCATAATGTCAAGCACAGAAAGGATGCTAAATGGGCCTCCCACGATCTAGTAGACACAAAATGAACTTCGATGAGGCTGCCAAGGGAAACCCAGGTTTGGCGGGAGTAGGTAGCATTATTCGTGATGACTGTGGCAAGTGTGTTTGGGAAATAGCTAGGAAACGTGGGGTGACCACCAACAATGAGGTCAAATTGGAAGCCTTAGCTGTTGGCCTTTGGTTATGCCTAGAGAAAGGTATTCAAGAAGTAGAAATCAAAGGCAATTCACAAATTTGCATCAATGTAGTGAGAAATCACATGATACAAATTTGGAAATTGCAAGGACGACTCTTGCTAATTTGGAAAAGTTTGAATAAATTAGAGTTCTTTTCCATTTCCCACATTTATAGAGAGGCCAATGCAGTAGCTGACGTGTTGGCCAACATTAGAGTTAGTTTGGACAAGGACAATGTAATCTATGAGGTTCCCATCTACCACACGAGTTGGAATTGATCATTGACAGAGAGAGGCTAGTTGATTAAAGTTGGCGCTTGGTTGATGTTTGAATTACTAGGTGCTAAGGTGGCTGTCTCTTTTTGAGGCCACAATATGAACTGACCATGATCGTGTTACGAACTATCCATGGCCTGCTTTATTCCTTGGGTGATGAGGCTTGCCACTGCCAATGTCAAGGCCGTGAGATCCAACAATCTTATCTGTGGATTCGATGGACATCTTTGAAAGGGGTTCACAGGCTATTTTAGGTCATTTGGGGTTAATTGGTCATCCATCTCTTGGTTTTTGATTGGGGCCTTGTTGTTTATCTTATGCTAATGGCGTCACATTTTGGTGTTGTTTTTTGTTGCATTGTAGGTGGTGATGCCAATATCTCGAGGGAGACCTATGAGGAGCAGATCACATTTTTGTTTCCCCTCATGCAAGAGAAAGAGAAGGCCTCTGTCAAGAAGGTGATTGGGGTAGACTTTTGTGCGTAGGGCCATACTCATGATGGGGAGGTGATGGAACAATTTTTTAAGATCTATGTACAGGTGTTGGGGGCACGGTTGTGGGGAATTAGTGTGGCTATTTGTTTCATGCATAAGGAGCTCTCAACGAAAGTTATGGAGGCCATCAATAAACTGCATTTCGAGCCAGAATTTGGTCTTGCGCTGGGCATATTGAGTCTGAATGAGGACAAGAAGAAGTAGAAACTACACAAGGCATGACACTTGTTCAAAATGGGGACTAAAAAGAAATTATATTTTTGATTTTTTGTTGTTTGTGGAAGAGAGTCAAGCTCTTATTGACCAGAATGTAATAGCTAGGATGGTAGATGTAGCTAATGGGATGGGCTACTCATATCATTAAGTGTAACACCCAAAAACTAGTTGTAACTGTTTATTTGAATCTAATGAAGGGAGTTACCCCCTACAGTAGCACTTATTTAAAACAAAAAAATATAGAATATATATTTAATATTAATATAATATTAGTACTATATTATAATTTCAATATAATTATAATTAAATAACAATTATCATACTAATAGTTTTTTAAATTTTAATGTTTAAGATATATCTTAAAATATTATATATTTAAATATATAATGTAATTAATTATAATATAGAGAATTTACATATTACAATAAAGGTTTATTTAATTTAATGAAGTCATTACGAAAAATAGAAATAAGAATTGAACACATTACATTGAAGATTAAAATGGTAAATACATGATGAATTTAACAATATTTATCAAATTAATTAATTTCTAAGGCTTTTAACCTTTCTTGTTATGCTTTCCTCTTTGTTAGTTGTTTTCCTTTCTTCATTTTTTCATATCTATCATATGTGAAGGGTGACATAATTCGTAGTCCTTTGAAGGACTTTACACAATAAATCCCTGCAAATGTCAATATGGGTCTCTCAGTGAGTCTTGTATCAATTATAGCTATTTGGAGTGTCAATCCTCGTGACTTGTGTATTGTCAAAGCCCAAGCTAATTCTAATGGTATTTGTTTTTTTCTTCCCCTTTGAATTGGGGCAATTGGTACTATATGTGGATGGCGATCATCAAACAGTATTCCATTAGCTATCAAATTCAACAAGTACATATGTTGGTGGTTGCGATGGTGCAATGCCAGGTGAATAAGTTGGATACATAATTCCAGCTAAATCATATGACAGAAAGGGAAGCAATCAAATATAAGATCCTACATTTGTATGTTGAGGCTCATGAGTGGTGGTACCATGGGCTAGTAACTTTGAGACATGATAGTAAAACCTCTTGTGCTAATTTCACTTAGAGGTTAATGGGCATATTTGACTAGAGAGATCTTGAATTACATTTCAAGGAATTGGCACAAGTGAAACATGTGGGTTATGCGGAGGCATATATTTTAGAGTTCCAGAAGTTGTCTATAATGATGAGATGTATCTGAGCATAGATTGATAGTGTTGTTCATGGAGGATTTGACATAAACTTTATAAGGATGGATCAAGGTATTTGAGTCTAAAACCATACAAGATGCCATAAAAAGGGATAGGAACATGGAAAGTACAAGCCCAAAGAATAAATTCTAGCATAAACCATTTCAACCTAAGAAAGATTTTAAGAAGCATTTTCAAAGGGAAGAGACTAGAAGGCCTCACATGGATGATGAGGTTTATAATGAACTTCGAAGGAAGAAATTGTGTTTCAGTTGCAAGGAGTCTTGGAAAAATGTATCCAGATGTTTGGGGAAAGGAAATGTGCATTACATAGATTTTTTCTCTGATAATGAAGAGGAAAGTAAGTGTGTTGCCACAATAGTGTGTCTCACTTTTGGGACATGCTAATTTTTGCCTAAAATTACTTTTTAAAGAAAAACTAATGATTTATGCCTTGAGAGGTTCTATCTAAAGGGTTTTAATTGAAGAGGGATAGATAAGACCCCCTTAGATCAAAAACACTTGGATAGAACCCCTCTAGTATCAAATCATACCCACAATGGAGTCTCCTTCACACCTATCAAAATGTCGGCAAAAAAATAGTTTTTCTTTACATTTTGAGGGATTAAATAACATCATTTAGAAATTATAATTTGTAATATTGTAGCCCTTAAAATGAGCTTTCCAACAAGTATAGTTTTGATATGTTTTCATTTTATCATGTATTTAATTTTCAATTTTTACTAAACATAGGTTTTTTCTCTAAACATCAAGCTCTTCGTTCTGTAAAGGTTGAAAATAGTAAGACATTGTTAAAAAAATTCACAAAACATCCATTCCCTCCACATTGATGTTCTTAATTCACCAAAAAAAAAAGGATTTTGACATATACATAAAAATTTGTTATACGACACACACATATGTCAAAATTATAGTTATAGTGACTTCAAAAATTAATTAAAAAAATATGTAACCAAAAATTATGAAAAAATATCCATTCCCTTCATATTGATGCTAATAATCTATATTTCAAAAATTAGAATTTTATCCTTTATAGAAAAAAAGTTATGTCATACGAAACAAATGTTACTTTCTGAAAATGTTGTTTTTTATTTAAAACTAGTTATTAAAGAAGATGTTGAAAGATTCATAATTTATTTTAGAACAAAATTAAAAATATATATTTAGAATCTACATAGAAATTTTTACAAATCACTGGTTCCCATCATCTTCAAATTCTTAACGATTTAGCTGCTACAGGTCTTAGAAGATGAAGATTCAGTTAAAAATATTGATGTAAATGTCCATATTGGGCAAAAATTGAGACACAATATTGTGATTTCACCTGTAAGGGAGAATAGGTTTAGGGAAACGAGCATAGTGATTCATACAGTGAGTGTGGAGATGAGGGAGGATCACCACCTAAGGGAGTGAAGGGTGGAACTATTTCTACTCTCTTAGGTACCCCTAGGTTCAACTCTTTTAGAGTTTGTGGAGTTTTGCAGGGGCAACGTGTGATAGTTTTAGTAGACACTGGAGCAACCCACAACTTCATTGACTCAACCTTGGTGGAAAAGAGGGGTATTTCAACACGTTATTTTGAGGGATTCAGTGTTATGATGGCATATGGGTTTAATATGACTTGCACCCAATGGGTTCCACAGTTGAGCATCACATTAGGGAATTACACTATCATGGATGATTTTTATGTGGTAGAATTACGAGATAATAATGTTATCTTAGTAATACAATGGCTCCATTCCTTAGGGAAGTACTCACAAAAATTTTAGACCATGGAGCTAAAACTTAGAGCAGATGGCAAGAAGGTTGTATTGATGGGTATGACCAATAGTGCACCCAAGATTATATCAGCAAAATGAATAGAGAACATCTTTAGGCATGGAGATGTAGCGTGGGACACACAATGTCTAGTTGCATCTAAGATCACTACTGTGGATAGTACATCATATCATATAGACATTCAACCCATTCTAAATAAGCACGGTTTGGTCTTTGGTGAGATTCCTCTAGGTAGACCTCCACATAGAGGATTTGAGCATGTTATTGAGTTGGAGGGGTCCAAACCAAGCATCACCAATTCAAGGAAGAAATTGAGAAATCCATTAAGGATCTACTAGATATAAGGCACATTAGACCCAACTTGATTCCCTTTGCTTCTTCTATTATTTTGGTAAAGAAGAAGGATGAAACCATTAGGATGTGCATAGACTACTATGCTCTTAATAAAAAGACTATTTAGAATTGTAGACATGTAAAGTAGACCTAACACTTATCACACACCCTAAATGACATTCTCACATCATCAACATCATTGTCATCAAACATCACTGCATTTCATGTCATTTCACACCAAAACCCTAATTTCCCCTATTAATTGAATAATACGACATTATTTAATTAATTCACTTTTTCATCATCTTTTGACTAATTAAATAAATTCTATTTATTTAATAAAGTCCTGAAACCCTATTTTTGCTATTAATTGAATAAAATGATGTTATTTAATTAATTCACGCTTCATCAATTTTGACCAGTTAAATAAATTACATTTATTTAATAAAGTCCTTATCTCACTTTATTTCATCCTGATTAGTTAAATAATACTAATTATTTGATTACGTCACTAAATCACTTTATTCTCCTAAGTCAATTGAATTATTAAATCATAATAATTTAATTAACTAATTTTCCCTCCAAATTTGAATAATTTAAATCAAACTATTCAAAAAAATAACAAAAATCAAATCAAACTAATGCAACTTTATTTGCAAAAGTCAAACTTGATTTGCACGTTCAACTCTAAAAAGGAATTAATTAATTAAATCAATTAATCAATTTTCCTTGCCCACTTTTTGATTGAGCAAATTATGATTGCTGACTAAGCCATCTATTTCTTAAAGTTAAGCCATCTAATTCCTGATTGATCAATCTAAATCTTGACTAACCAATCTATTCCTCAATCACACAAATTGTGCAATCTACCTTGCACAATCTACTCATGTCTAAATCCTCTCAACACTTTTCAACCGTTGATCTTGATGCAGCATTGTTTAATCTCGATCGTCCATTTCGAATCACATTTTCTATATAGCAAACCTCTTTCCTTAGAAAAAAGGATCAAAGAGTCAACATCATTTGCACAACAAAGTACCATCGACATTCACAACCACCATTAAAGCTTTAACACATTTCTTTGATCAACCAACACACAACTCATCATTAATCAAAGCTTTGCACACGAACTATGGAGGCTTTGCAGTGATACGAACAATCCAACATTAGACAAACACACTCCAATATAGGATGGTAACACTTTACTTTTATTTTGAATTCAATTTGGTAATCATAGGATTTCTTAATATGTTTTCATTGGCTTAGTTTCATTTCGTAAGTGTAGGATTAGATCTTAGATTAGTGTTCTTGATCTTAGCTTAGATTATGATTTCAAGTACGTTTATCTTTTTTGCATCTATGATTTTCCCCCTCACACATTCTGGCACGCCCGGTGGAACCTTGGTCCCCTACACTAACGTTTCTATGAGCCATTTTTGAAGTTGTAGGTTCTAGAATCACTTTTGGAGAAGTTTTCACGCATTGTCCCATTAAATTTTGTAATTTCCTATTAAGAAAACCACACACTTGCCTCTAAAAACCATGCATATGACACCATGAACCATGCATTTGACATTCTTATGAGCATTTTACTATTGGAAGGGGTGCACTTGCTCTAATCCTGTGCATTTTCTCTTTGACAGAGGGCGCACTTAACTCTAATTTCTACACATTTGCTCTAACATACCTGTGTCTGAGATCTACAAATTTATAACTAATTTTTTTTCTAACGAATGCCTTTTTTTGAATGTGTGACAGGTGTTAACAAGTTTGTATGCAGGGTTTGAGAAACACTAACACATTTTCTATAGGGAAGACAAACAATCAAAGCACTCTAAATTTATAAATGTTCTTTGTTAAGTTAGGAATATTTTGTTTTGGTGCATTAAAAAGAACAAACACACTTTGTTTTTAAGGTGCTCTTAAAATTAACTATTTCAAGCATTCTTAAAATAGGAAATTTCATTTAGTGCTTAAAAAGAACCAACAACAAACACATTTGTCTTTGGTGCTCTTAAAATTGAATCATTTCCATGCTTTCTTAAGTTAGGAACCTTTATTTCAGTGCTTTAAAAAGAATAGCACAAATGAACATTTCAAAGTTTTTCTAAAGTAAGAGTTGTCACTTGGTGCATAAAAAGAACAAAAATTTCAATTATGGTGCTCTAAAAATGATTTTTTTTCAAGTTTTCATAATTATGAATCTTGATTTTGGTGCATAAAAATAACTCAAATGACCAAGATGATTTCTTTTTGTTGACGCACGCTTGTATATGATTTTATTGACCAAGTAAAGACCAAGATTTCTTTCTTAGAAACACTTAGATTTGGGCTTAAAAATGAACAAATTATTCTTTCTTTTTTGCACTATTACCATCTTCAGTGATTGTTATCCATAATACTTCATTTTGGTGCAATTAAAAACAACAAGTTGTTATGCTTTATTCACATATTTTTGGCGATAGCACTGCTCGAGGTGCTTAAAAATAATCAAACTGCTATGAATTGTCTGTTGTGCATTTAGTATTTGGAAAGCTAGATGGTTGTCTTCTCCCCCTGCACCTTTTGGCGATCTTGGGTGAGCGAAAACATCTTGAGCTTCACACCTTTATTTTCAAAGCATACCTTTTAGAGGGCCTGCCTATTGAGATACATACTGTGTTGGAGAACTCATAGGTGAACCAAGCGGTTCTTTCATTCTGGATTGCTATATAAATAAGTTGTGGGTGTGAGGAAAGTTCACCATCCTGTGTTGCTGGCCTATACCGACATATTCTCCCTCAGTATTGTCGTGATGCATAAAAAACTGCAAGGGTTGGGAGGTCTCTTAATTAAGCAAAACGCCTTATGTATTGGGGCCCAAAAATAATTCCCCAGAACATTACTAAGAGCCAAATTGTTTTAGAAGCTACCCCTTTATCCAAAAACATTCTTTAAAAGTGGTACATTAGAATTTACTTCTAAGAAGTTACTTGACAAGTACGACTACAAGCCTGCACCATAAGTGGTATGTAAAATTATCTCTTAAGAGCATGAGGCAAGCCTACCTAAAAGAATGGTTTCTTTCCACTATGGTTGTAATTGCTTGTTTATGTTAAACTTGCCAAATACATTCAAAATAATCTTGACATAAAATTCTATGCTTGATCTAGAAAGGACACGTCCAAACAAGCACGAAACATGTTGGTTGAATCACAAACCCTTTTATTTATTGTATGCATGTAAAAGAAGCTCTATATTTGCACTCCTTAAGGATTTCCTTAAAGGTTTTTGAATATTCAGGCTTTTGTTTCAAGTTGCATTGGATCAAAGTAAACATTTGGGAACTATGGCTTGGGTATCATGATTTCACAACTTAAAGCCATAGACATGAAGGTCACACAAGTCCATGCTTTTTGAGTCATTCCAAGTGTTGTATCACTTGCCATACTCCAATCACAAAAAAATTGAGAGGAAAACCAACTAAACTTGCAAAATTTTGGAGAAAGATTACTCAAACTAGAAACAAAACACACAAAAACTGCCTTTGCACAAAATTCCAACGTAGTTGTCACATTTTCTAGTGTAGTTGCTAAAAGTTCATTGCATTTTCTCTCTATCCTAAAAACTTCACTGATGAAAATCAATTGTATTTGACAGACAATGAGCACTTGTTGTGGGACCCGCGCACTTGCTAATTTTTTCTCGCACTTGCTTATGAGAAACCAACACACTTGCCACTAAGATGCTCGCATTTTCCCAAGAAAATCGCTTTTGCCTGAGCAGTCATTGCATCTAACAAAAACACATAGAAGTTTCACTTGCCATTCCAGCTCGCACTTGCTTCTCCAAAACTTGCGCACTTGACACATTTTTGGCCACACTTGATAGATTTGGCCACTCTTGCTCATAGTTTTGTGCCTTTGCTCAAAATCTAGTGCTATTGCTCTATCCCGCTAACAATTGGGAAAAAAAAATTGAAGTTGCTTACAAGATCCTTGTTAGAATGAAACAATTGGAAAACCTGCTAAGTCATATAGTCCCTCATGCATTATTTCCATCCTACTTGTTAGAAATCAAAATCAAACAAACCATTGGGATCATTCCTTCACTCAAACATCTAAGATATCAACAATTACTTGGGACTCATAGATAGTTCAAGTAAGCTTTTCTGCATTATATCCTCTAGTCAAGGAAGTGGAATATTGACCCTAGTCCTTCAACATTTTGATTTCTAGAAAGTAGCACCATTCCAAAACAACACTCAAACCTTAGGGTCTTGAACTTCATAGCAACCATCTCAAAACCATTCTACTTTATGACCATCTGGTGATCGACTGCTCTGGTTCAACAATTGAACCTTGTAGCACCAATCCTACAACCTAGTCTCACACACATTGAAGGTGAACAAACTGATATCATTAGTAGTTTAAGAATCTTCATATTTGAGAAGAACGAAACACCCAACCAATGGAGAAATGTAGCACAAATCTTAGAAAAAGAGGAAGAGAAAGAAAACATAGCAGTTGAAAGACCCGTGTTGCCACCTCTTGGGTGGAAATAAATATACATCCCTCATGCTTTATGAATAGAGAAAGATCCTTAGATTCAGCAAGAGAAAAATCCTTAAGCGGAAATCCATCCTCTGTCTTCCAAAGAATCTCCCTACAAAAAAGTTCACTAAAGGTACATCTTAAGAAGATACCACACCCACCAAAGTACACTAGAAAATTTCTATCTACACTTTGCACCAATAGGCCAAATCTTTTCCAGAGACTAGGAGTCAAAACATTCACAAAAAGCTTGGCAGTTGTTTATGACAACTACAAGATCACAACACAGGAAGAAAATGGAATCAAGCAAGAACAACACCAACATCCCACTAGCAAAAACCACAAATGACGAAAGGGATCCATGAGTATATAAACCAAGTGACCTTATAATAGGGTATTAAGTATCAAAACATCCCCAAAACATGTTGATCTATTACCCAAATCACTCTTATCAAGAGTCACAACATCAAGTAGGGCAACAACATCATGGGTTTCAAAATCATGATCAAGGAATAAGTCCAGAACATCAAATAACCCTAAATAAAATTTATAAAAAGATTGAGGAAATTAAACGAGATAGAAATATGACGTATCATCAACTTATTCAATGTCGAAACATTACATATCCACAACAAACGAACATCATTTCAAAAACATTTCAATATCCACATCAACAACACTTCCAATATCAACAATATCAAGAAGTTCTGCAACACCAAGGTGCACCTCAAGTGCAATATCAAAATGTACCTCAATCACAGTATCAAGAAGTTCTGCAACACCAAGGTGTACCTCAAGTGAAATATCAAAATGTACCTCAATCACAGTAAAAAGAAGTTATGCAACACCAAGGTGTACCTCAAGTGCAATATCAAAATGTACCTCAATCATAGTATCAAGAAGTTTTGCAACACCAAGGTGTACCCCAAGTGCAATATCAAAATGTACCTCAAACACAATATCAAGGAGTTCTGCAAAATCAAGAGCAAAACAATCAAGAAAAACCACAAAGGAAAGATTACCAACCAAGAAGGAAATTCACCCCTTTGGGAGAGACTTTAGAGGTAATCATGCACAAACTAGTACAACAAGACCTTATTAGAATCAACGAGATTCCAATTTATGGTGAACCAAACTTTAAACTGCCTTGGTATAACAAGTACGAACAATGTGAGTTCCACAAAATCAAGGGCCGCCCAACGAACAAATGTGTTACACTCAAAAATCTCATCCAATACCTTATTAAACAAAGAGAAATAGTTATTGAAAAAGATGTTCAAGGTCCATCTACCAAGGACAACATTGACAATATATCAAACTCAAATGTTGAAAACAATGATCAAAGAGCTATCTATCACTGATCATATTGACGATGTCTCTGCATCATCCAGTGAGCAAGAGGACATAAATCAAGAATTTAATCCCAAGCATGATCAAACTCAATCACCCAAGTCTAGTAATGATCAAATCCAAGATATATTGACAACATCCAACCTCATAGTAGTACATATTGGTGATCAAGAGACTCTTAATCCCACACTTATACCCAATGTAGAAAATCTAAGCCAAGAGCTATCACCCATATGTCCACGTTTTGAGGAAATCCAAGGATCCTTTACAAGCAATCCTTTCTTTGAAATTGATCTGTGTCAAGAATGTGATCCAAAGCATATCAAAGATAATACCACACAAAATCAAGATCAATAATTCCTATTATCAAAATACTACAAGGACTTGGCATATATCTTCCAAGACATCCAAGTTTTCCAAAAAAAGAACAAATCTAGATGCGAAGCACACATACATCTACCCATGAGATGCTTAATCCTAATGGAATGTAGATTATCTTCATCCAAGACAAGAGTTGCATACTCTCGATATCATAAGCAAGGAACAAGAGTCACCTACTATTAACATCTTTACTAGGATCAAAGCATGGAAAAATCTATAGACACATCAAAAATTGATCAAGAAGAATCATTAAGATCATAAACATCCTCCATGTATGTTGAAGACATTAAGCATGAAAATATGGAGCAATCTTGAAATCAACAAATATAATGGACAATCTTGAGTAGCAGAGCAATGGGTATACACCAGTCAAAGAAGCACTAATATATATTTGAGGGGCCATCAAAATCTGATATTTCACAGAATCAAGCCAAAGATATAAATCAGGAAGTTATCCCACATATGGAGGATTCTACCAATGAATAAGCTATCACATTTGAAGATCCACAACATAGCAAAGAAGGATTAGCACCTTGTTTCCAAGGTATGACATATCCTATTACAAATAAAAAATTCAATAGATGAATTATCAAGGCAGAGGAGTAGGCCTACATGAACAGGGTATCCTAGAACCAGTACAAATTATTGGCACTCCTAAACATCGAGGTCTCGATTATTCAACAAGGAACATATCAATGATACCTCTACAATACTAGGGGCAACTTTATCTAATGCAAGCATCAACATAGAGAGCATGAAGGGTCCTTATGATGAAATTGCTGCCAATGCTACAACTATCCATGCCATGAATCATCATCCATGCATATTTCAACCCTCTGATTGGGACCAACAACAAGAGAAAAAGCTATACCCAAGAACGAAACAAGTCGTTGAAGCAAAAGAATCAACAAAACAAAATGGACAAGAAAAGTTTAAATGGATACAAAAGAAAAAAAAAGGAAACCATCCCTATCAAACTCCATTAGTCAAAGAAACTATGGGGAAAAATAAAAAAGGGAAGTTCATCCATCAAAAAAATCTAGCAATACAAAAGAAAGCTTCAAGAGCAACCTACAAGGTATATCAAGACATTGATCCCATTCAAATCTCCATATCCACCCATCATTGCTCATCATCCCAAGTTTGGAAAATAAAAGGTTCCAAAATATCAACCAATCCATCTAAATATCATATCCCTCAACACATTTTACCATCCATGATATCAAACCTTCGCATTGACCATGCATTGATAGCAACTCTTTATCATAAGGATTCTAAGGGAACTCTATCGCGATGTCTGTATCAAGGTATGGTTAACTCTGGTATCAACAAGGAAGATAAGAATTATCAAGGGTTACATTCAAGCACATGTATCCTAGTGTTACCTGATTTTTAGCTTTCAGTTGAAATCAGGTTTAGTGTTTATTCTTTTTGTGTTGTTCGTTTAAACATTTAAAAGATAAACCATAAGTCTGCTAAGTTTAATATGCATGGAAAAAGATTGTCAAATGAAACAGATTACATTTTTTCATTCCAATGTTGCAATTACAAAAAATGAGAAAAGAGAATCATATGTATACAAATGTAATCTTTTATTGATAATCATGAAGTGTACATGTCCCTCACAATCCAAGGGACTAACTTTACTTATTCAATGAAAATAAAGAAGCAATCTATACATGAATAAGTAAACAAATAGAATGTGCATATAAGGGTGGAGACTAGTCATTGCCTGAGAATGACTGGTTTTGAAGTTGTCCTCTTGCCTTGTTGCTGCTGCCCCAAGCTGCTTATGTCCTTCCCAGCTTCGTAGTGCTCCTAGCTCCTGCATCTAGAAAAAATAATGACTTTAGAGCAATGCTCTAAGCAATGAAAGATCTCAAAACTTACATGAACACCTACCTATGCATGTATAAACTGATCCCTAAGTGCATTAAATAAGCATGCAAACCTTGGATGTCCTGGAAAACAATGAAGTCATCAAACACAACCAAAATATGCATCTATTTTTCTAACTTGTTTGCTTCATGTGCAAATTTAGGACAAGTCTTGTTACTATTCTGATTCAGTTAAATACAACATGTGGGGTAAATGTGGCTCCCACGAGGGTAGAGCTCAACATGCTTTGTGAGAAATAGGAAATTGATCAACTTGATCAAAGATATACCTAGTATCAATGCATTAAATCAATATGGAATCACACCAGTTGATCAACTTTCATTATCAGATTCAAAAGATGCAACACATTTTGTTGGATATTTCTTTCAATCTTCTTAAGTGGATCCATGATCCATTTTATAAAAAGAAGTGATTTTGGAGATGCATCAAGTCCAATCAAAGATTCATCAAGTTCAATTGTGCATCTCTTAAATAATGAGGGAGCAATCTAGAGTATTGTCAAGACCCTCTCACCTTAACCCTATTGGACAACCACACATCACATAGAATGGTGAGCCTTTAGGTTGACCGACATAGGGGACATGTGTCTGCCCACTAGGATCAAAGCGAGGAGACAATTATGTGTTGCACATGATCAAAAGGTAAACAAATGTTGTGGAGACCAGGTAGAAAATTCATGTGGGGTAGCAAGCATTGTTATGGAAGCCATGAAGGTTGGGACAATAAGATATTCTCATGTCATGCAAGACAATAACAAAGACAAATGTCTTTTGACTTTACTGAAGGAAAACAAGAAATGGTCACAAGAGATTACATTACAGATGAAGAAGAAAGGAAGGGTAGTAAAATTTTTGAACTGCCCTGTTCGGTGTCACATAATGATCAACTTTCATCTACATTTTCTTGAGTTGCTCAGACCCAAGGATTACCTCCACAAGTGATATGCAGTTGACAATAACTTTATTGATGGAAATGGGGAAGCAATCAAGTTTCACAACTTACAAAGTGTAACTGTTAATGGGCATGAGATATTGTCACAGTTGGCTGCAAAATCTGTTGTTTTGAGACAAAGAAAATGATAGGAATTTAACAACAATGGGAAGAGCAATGCGGAGTTATAAGAATGATGAACAGTCTATGCATAAAAAACTATATATAAGGAGCATATCATAAAACATTAACAAGGACCACCAAATGCATGAATTCAAACAAGGGTTAAAAGAAAACAGAGTACCATCATCAAAAGGTAGTCCACATAAGCTACAGGTACATCAAGGACATAATAGAGTAATCTATAACAACATTAAAGGAGGCAGTTATGAATGAAGCTACGGATGCATGCTATTAAGCTACAAATGAACATAATAAACAGTGATTGAATCAATAAATGATTCATCATGTAAACATAAATGAAGATAATTCAATGGAGGTTCATTAAGTGTAGACATCAAAATCATGGTGGTGGTTTTCTCACTAGTGGCATGCATGTCACTTTTAAAGTTTGCTTGAGAGCTCATGTGGCATCTCTAGTAGAGAGGTCAATGAAAACACTGGAACCCTCATATAATGTGATCAGGATGCAATTGCTATGCCCATATCAAAGGTGTGGAATGGAGCTTAGTAAAGCAAACATGATCAATTTACTTGATATTGATACTCTGAAGAACTATGGTAACTGGATAGGAGTTGCTTGTAGAGATCTCTACTATGAGTTGTCCAGTGCCAATAAGATTTTTTGTTTTAAGTGTAAGGAGAGGATGAAAAATAAAAATGCTCAAGCATGTCCTCCATTAAAGGAATAGGAATGAATAACAACAACAAGGAGGCAAATCAATCACGCAATACCACATATAATGAAAGTATCCAATCTCAGGATTCATGGGTATGCATAAATTGTGACATTTCTAGGTGTGTTGCATGTGGGTTTGCCTTTGAAACTTAGAATAAGAAGAGTGGATGCACAGGTGGTCATATTTGTAGAGGAGCAACAAATTACAATTCACTATGAGCATATCAAGTCCTCAACAATTGGAATGTTTGTTTATCAGAAGGATGTCTTTGATCTCTCCAAGGACTTGGAATGCCTTTCTAGTGCTATTCAAAATGATTCAAAACACTCTTCAGACATGAATATGTTGCAGATGGAAAGGAAGAAGGCCTCTCCCTAAATAGAGCCATAAATCCAAGGTGCAAAATTTGCATAGATAGTAGTAAAGGACTGTTACTACATAAGCATATAAGAAAATAATAAAGGAATAGTTCCAGAGCATAGAATCAACTCAACAGTGTCATTCATCATCAACAAGAGTTACAAAATACAAGGGGTTGATCACTCTCTCATGAAAAATCATTCACATTATATTCTTGCAAAATCTTCTCAAAAATGAGAAAACTGAAAATGCAGGAGGTTTAGTTCAATTTTTTCATGGCCATGACTTGTAAAGGTCTTCTCATTTCAAAAACACTAAAACCCACCTGGGGTTTTTTAATGAAATGAAATATTGCTACAGATTGAAGGTAAAAAACTTGATGTTTTTACATAAAAGCATTTTTTTTTGCAAATTAAAGGAAACCCACTTAGGTTTCTTCAAGGAAATTGCAAGTTTTCTACAAGATCAACAAACCCACTTGGAGTTCGGCTAGAAATTACAAATATAGAGCCATTCAAAAGGCCATCATGGAGTTTTTAAAAAGGAACAAAAATATAAGAAGAGACCCATTTCATTACTTGTAGCTGTGGCCAAAGGCCAATTTTTCTTCTATAGATCAAGAACCCATCTGGGTTGATAAAAAATTGCTAATAGAGAGGAACACTGAAAAGAAATTATGGAGATTTCAAGTGAATCAAAGCAACAAATAAAGATACCCTATTTATGTCCATGTCCGTGGCCAAAAGAAGAATATCTCTTCATGAAAACAATGGAGAAAATTTGAATTTTCTTCTTTCAATGCAAAATACAGAAAGAGATGAGCATTTTTGCTTTATTCTCAAGAGTGGAGATGAGTCATTTTGCTCAAAAATCTGAAGGTATGGGGTCGACTTAGAACTCACTTGAGCTATTTTTCTCATTTCCTTGTTTGGGAAAGCTTTTTGTCACATATTAATGTTTCCTTTTGAGCTCCAAAATGTCACCAATGGTGGTTGTTTAAGGATGAAGTAACAACATAAAGGAGAATAATGAAACAAGTTCATCCGAAAATGCTTATGGCCGCGATAGTTTTGCCTTCAAAGAGCTCCAAAAAAGTGATAAACATAGATTTTGTTCACAAGAACTAGTTACCCATTATTTCCTATGGTTTTCATCATGAAACGTGCCAAGAATCAGCCCAAAAAAGCACCATTTCTAGTGTTGACTCAAACCCTATGGCGGCAGCATCATTCTTCCAGAATGATCGATGACAAAATGATGGGTTTTTCTCATTCTTTTGTCTTTTGATGATTAGGGTTTGACCCTATTTCGATGCCAATGGGATTTTCTATCCCATGTTTTAAAAATGAAGTCCATATTATTGCATTGTGGGGGCCGAAACATGTGTTTATTGACTTAGGCATTTTATGCCTTAAGTCTTTTTTCCTTGTTTCAAAACATTGCTAAGTCCTTCAAGCAATTCAAACATATGGAGTGTGCTAGGTCATGTGTAATATGCCTTTGAATTTTGATCATGACCATCATGTGCATTGAAGACTTAGAGGATACCTTCCAGGAAGTGTGGAGGTCGGCCATATAGGCCAATTTTGAGCTTTTTGTTTTGTTGCCTTTGAAAATCAGAATATTGACCACATGTGGCCTTACAGTGTAGAATGAGTAAAGGTAAAATGATCAAGTTCCTTGGAGAATTGTGACCTTGTTTAATGCTTTTTAAATCATTTTGGCATTTCATTACTGTTTTTTGCATTTAAAAAAAAATATATATATCATTTAAGTGATTTGCTAATCACTTTGGTATTTTTCATTTTGCAAATGTATGGTAATTCATATTGATGGTGGGCCCTCTTATTTTTGTGCTTTGAAATGTAAGATAACTTGATTAAGTGATGTATTACAAATCACTTAATCAAGTTATTATCTTTAATTCCTTTTTGGAGTCTTGTTTTTTCAAAACACACATATTGCATGAGTCAAAGTTGGGAGATAGAATGATTGAATTGTAGACATGAGGAGAGTGTGGGGGTGAAGTATTTAACTGTTTTAGAAGAACATATGCTACTTTGGAGGGAGTTTTGTCACACTTTAGCATGACTTGAGTTTGAGCTTGACTTTTCACCATTTTGGAGGCTTTTTGGAGTGACTTTAGAAGGTTCTTTTTTGGCCTCATTGTTACATCCGACCAGAACCTTCTGTATAGACATGTGTGAGGGGTTTTGGTGGGTTTTTTTGCTTAAGTATGTTCATTTTGAGCATTTTGGAGGAGTTCTTTCTTTCTAGCAATAGGATAGCTTTGTTTTGGAGCTATTTTTCATGGAGCAGTATTGTAACTCAGATGGACTTTTAATATAGTAAGCATTTTGAATCAATTAAATAAAGCATTTTATCTTCTCTCTTCATGTTTCATAGTATGTTGTCAATGATGCAAACTTGTCTCATGTTTATGCATCTATTTAGTAGAATATGTATGTTAACAGGTTATAATCTATGTTGTTTAGTAGTGTTGTTAGTTGTGAAACATCTGTTTTCCTTCTAAAGGCCTTGTTTATAGACCTCCTTATAAATTACTTATGTAAACTACATTGGAAAGTGAGTTGTGTATATCAAGTTTTATGATATTGATTTGAATGTGATAGGTTGTCATCAGGTCCAAGTTGTTTTGGTGCATCACCTTAGTTATTCTCAGTATTAGGTTCATTTTCATGAAATTCTTACCCTTTACCTTAGAAATTAGTAGTTAGGTGGCATCAAAAGGGGAAGACAACCCCTTATCACTGGAGGTCTGCTTTTGAATAGGATAACTACAACCTGAAAGAAGTCCCATGTTACATCCAAATCTGCTAAGTTTGTTCACAACTTGGCATTAAGGTGCATATTTGGATCCCTAACACCTAGCAAAACAACTCCTCCAAGTAGGATATCATTGGAACGCCATGACAACAACAACAACAACCATATCAACGCTAGCAACATCTACATCAACACCACCATGTGGTTCAACATGAGCAAAAAATTGTCACCATGATGAAAACCTAGTAAACAAGCGTCTTGCCTGACATCAAAAAAATCAAGAAAAAAATTTCAAAAAAATAGTCAAGAGAAAAATTGTCCTCCAGTGAAAACCACTATGGTGACACTTTGGACAATTACCATGATGAAAACCTGGAAAACATGTGTCAAGTGTAGAATCGAGCATCTACGTGTACCATTTTAGGGGGAAGCATCTCAACTGATCCATAATAAATCCAATCTATTTATATCCCAATTCAATGTATCTTGATCTTGACAAATGTTTGGTGTACACTTTACACTTGCTTATGGAAAACATCTTGACATGGGTTACTATCATTGATCCTATCCTATCCAACATTATTTGAGCCATGAGGCATTTTCCAAAGGGACATACTCTATCCAAACATATTACCCTATCACAAGCTAATCCATCACCTACATTGCTAGACACTAGAAGCAAGTACTTACATCTTGCTTCAAAATAAATCTTGATCTATGTCTTCTAGCTCACGTTGTAATCCAAAAATTATCCAAACAACAAGGAGTGCCACATGGTACCCTTCCCAATTTATCCCATTATCAAGGTATCCCAACAATGCACCACTAGGGTAACCTTCAAAACAATTATTCCCAACAAGGTATCCTGTCAATGCACCTCTAGGCCTATAACCTTCAAAACAATTAGTCCCAACAATAAGGTATCCCACCAATGCACCACTAGGAGAACCTTCAAAACAATTCATCCTGACAATAAGGTGTACCACCAACCCACTACCAAGGTAACCTTCAAAGATACCAACAACGTGGATTTTTCCTTCACTCAAAAATTGTAAGATATCAATAGTTGCTTGAGCCTCATGGCTAGTTCAAGTAATCTTTTCTGCAACATATCCTCTAGAAAAATAAAGTGAAATATCAATCCATGTTTTCAATAATCTTAGCACTATTAGGGTAATCTTTGACACAATTCATCCCAAAAACAAGGTATACCACCAATGCACTAATAGGGTAACCTTTGAAACAGTTCATCCCAACAACAGGGTGTACCACCAATGCACTACCAAGGTAACCTTCAAAGATACCAACAAACGTGGATTTTTCCTTCACTCAAAAATTCTAAGATATCAACAGTTGCTTGAACCACATAGCTAGTTCAAGTAAGCTTTTCTACAACATATCATCTAGAAAAACAAAGTGGAATATGAATCCAAGTTCTTAGTATCTTATACCCCAGGAAAAAGGATAAAAATACAAAAAAATCAAAAGCACGAAAAAATAGTACAAAGAAATAAAAAGTTCCTTGAGTGAAAACCGCTTTGTGGCACTCATAGAACATGTACCATAGTGAAAAATTGGAAAATAGGCGCTATGTTTGAATCAGACTCACATCATTATGTATCAGTACTATCCAAAAACATCCACCCATTCATCCCATAATAAAGCATATATCCAACCATGGCTTGCTATTGATTTAGGAAAGTCATCTTGTCTCAAACTGGGGGCAACTTCCTAAAGTTGCTCGTGGAATAGATCTTTGTGCATCCTATCATGGTAAAAATAAAAAAAAATATAGAAAACAACAAAATCAAAAACATTTCAAAAACATCAAAAACAAAACAACATCGTTGGATTATTCCTCCACTCAAAACAGTCTAAGATATCAATATTTTCTTAAACCCCACAACTAGTTCAAGTAGATTTCCCACAACATATCCTCTAGACACATAAGTGGAATATCAATCCAAGTTATCAATGTTGTTTATCCCAAAAATATTTATGCTTTGATTCAAACGGTCGAACTACATGGTCTATGTGTGTACAACGTAGGCAAGGCTTAATAACCCTCGAGACCCTAGGTCAGTCCCCTTAGGTTTCTAGCATGCTTTATTTTTAACTTAGTTAAAAAATACAAAATCCAAAAACATTCACAAAACAAAAAAGAGTCAAAAAAATTCAAAAACCAATCAAACTACAAGCATTTGCATGTACAATGTAGGCAAGGCTTATATTTGATGAGCCCCTGAAGCCCTAGGTTAGTCCCCTAAAAACAACATCATAAAACTCAAAAAAAATAAAAATCCCTATCTACATCATCACAATCTGCAGTAAAATTGTCACCCATAATAAACAAATCATCACCTTCACCCTTTAACAAAATAAATAAACAAACAAAGCAAACATCAAAATCTAGAAATTTCAAGCAAACAATCACAAATTTCTGACTATAAATAGACGAAAACAATGCCAAAGTATCAACTACAAGTTACCAACAACATCCTTAGATATGCCTTAATAGATATGTTCCTATGATAGACATGATCAACACCGGATAATAGCCCCACCCCAAACAAATATGGCAAGTGATACTTCAACTTTGTTTTTATATTTTTATAGTCTTATCTTTTTTATTTATTTTTATTGACTCATTCCCAGGATCTCTCAAGGATGTCCATAAGGATTTATAGAAGAAGGAATGAGGGAAATTGAGCGTAATTTGATTTGTTTTTTGTAATATGTTCTTGTAATACTACCATGGCAAATACTTGCTTTATTGAGTGTATGAAAGTTGTATTGAAACAATTTGTGCAACAATTGCATGTTAGGTGTTTTATACCTCTCTATGTGACTGGTTTGAAAAGTTTTTTTACACAACCCAACTATATACTTTAAACAAAGTTTTTGTATGTCTGGTATGAGCAAGAGTATTCTTTGTTTGTAAAGTCAAATTTCACACAATGGATATAAAGTCACCTTGGTTATTAATACCTTGGTGCATCGTATTTGTTTGCTACATCAAATAGGATTGTTCAAAACTTCCAAGCCTCCAAGTAAAGCAAAAGCAACAACATCAACTACTAACAACATCAAATTTCTATCCATCATCATAAATTTATTCTAACATACATCCTGCATAACAATATCATTGGTACCATATCCATCCTGCATCCACAATGTCATCAATACATATCATGATGATAATAAGGAAATAAAAAAAACATGTTTCATGTATGGGGCATACAACCATCATATATCAACATCATGTCATCAATATCATATCAACATCATATATCAAATGATATATTGAACATCCATAGTAAAACATCATATGAAACAATATATGATTCATCCATCCATATCATATGTATACATCAAACACATACATAAACATACATCACCATACATCATCATCCATGATCATCACATAACACATAATAAAGCTGAATCAAAGAAGGTATATCTCATATATATTATCATCAAAAGGGAGAATTTCATAGTACATCATCATCAGTAACACAAGTGTGATAGGATAATACAAAATAATACATATATATGAGGCCTCGACTGGGCTGATGAAAATACATACAAAAATCATGTCTGCAATATGTCTCTAAGCAATAAACAACATGAGGATCAAGTACACAAAAGTAAAATTGCCTAACAGGAAGGACAAAACCCTATAGACTAGGCTGCGAACCACCATCTAGATCTAGTTGTCTAACAAAATGATCACTTGCCTTGCCACCACCATCGCCCACAACACTAGCCTCTCTGAATCATGGATGTCGAGCAACCCTAGGAACAATAGCATCATACAAGGTTTGATAGTATGTGGACATCTGTAAAAACCAGTCTTGATTAGCTCATATACTATCACACCCTGCCTTGAGAGTATCTCTCTCCACTGTAAGCAACTATACCTGAGCCTCCACGACCTGTTGCGGCACTATATTTACATCTCGAGCAATAGTCATCTAAGCTAACTGTATACCTCCATCCCCAGGTGGTGGACGCAGACTCGGAACCTATCCATGACCCTGCACCTAAGGCATATTCTCATCATGACCACCCTATGGCCCATCATGTCAGGCCCTATCCAGATGCTCCGTAAGAACCTCAATGCGCTATCGCTCTTGCATCAACTTGTAATACCTACTCTGCCTGATGCAAGATCACCCTCAGGATTTGTAAATCTTAATGGCTTGCACCATGTCCACCACTAATCAAAATCAGGAGTGGTAATCCCAATATCCAACCCCATCCAATTGGGGCAAGTGCTCTGAATGCAACAAAAATAGCATCTCAGTCTTCTTGGTGACCCCATACATGAACCTCTCGGGTGGTCCAACCGAAACGATCCTCATGAGTATCAGGAAACTGGCCCTATCTCTCTCCAAATTGATGACATACTCTATTCGATAAATAACGCTCTAGTAGAGAATGAGATTGACCAATCAACCATCTGGTTTGTAGGGTCTCCAAACAAAACTTGACATCTCATCAAACACATGGCGCCAATATGGAAGATCTTCAGGCAAGGTGTAGTGTAAGAAATCTCCATAACGGAAATATAAGTACGGATCCTTAGGAGTACTATCCTTTATCCCGTAAGGTCGAGCAACTACAATGTGCTCCTAGGCCCAACTATGCAAAAGTGAGACACCTGTGGAAATAAATTTCTTGCCCCTATATACAACCTCGTGCATATCTCTGTACAGGTTGGCGAGAAGACATGAACCCTAAGCATATCTGGTCCCATGCTCAAATACACCCTCAATGCAAATCCCCCATCCAATAGGGAATTGACGACCTCTCCTATCAGGAACAACTAGTCCCAAAATCAAACTACAAAGGACAAGAGAAACAGGGTCTGCACTGCCCACGAACTCAGACAAATCAATCTCGGACTGTCACACCTCCAAGTGTCTAACACCTAGCACACGCTGAATGGCATGGGTACCTTGTCAAACATGGTATGTCACGAGTTCACCATGAATAGGAATGCAGATAATTCTCCACACATCCTCGAGTGTGATGGTGGCCTCTCTTGTAGGTAAATGAAATGAAGACGTCTTTGAATGCCACTACTCCACAAGAGTAGTCATCATTGTTGTATGAGTCTGAAGGGGAGGCGTGTAACAAATATGATGAAGCCCAACCGCATCTAGAAAGTCTCACTCCAAAACATCGAAACCAATAATTAGATCAAATAGATCCCGAGGTCGTCTCTCTCTCGACTGCAGTGGTGTGAGGACCACCTACAATCATTTTAACCCATGATGTTAGGGTTTCACTCTAAATGGACAAAATGGAACAAAAACGACACTTAGAATGAAAATCAAGCAAAAGCAAGGAAACAAGAGAAAAAGCTAGGAAATAAGATCAAAGGCGAGGGTTTAAGTCAAAGGCGAGAATATCAAATGCAAGGATTTGAAGCAAGGGCGAAGATCTATAGAAGATGCATGGAAAACACACACAAGCATTCAAAAGCGAAGATTTACATCAAAAGCATAAAATAGAGGTGAAAATCCAAGTCAAAAGTGAGGATCTGAAGCAATGGTGAGGGTTTATGTGAAGTGCGAGCTTCCTAAACAATCAAGTGTGAGGAAAATAATGCAAAGGTGCCAAAACTCCTAGAACTTCACTATTGACCTAGAAAACTTTATACACAAAATATGAGAATGTGACAAAATGAAAACAAGAAGAAAAAGGGTACATACTAGGCCACCGATGCCTGCAGGCCATCCAAACTCTTGAACCAGGTCCAAACTATTGGTAGATGGTCAACGCTCCCCTCGGGATTTGTGATATGGACTAACCACCTCCTGTGGATCCATTAACTTTGGTAGTTGTATCGGGCATTAACAAGTCGATCTTTTGGTGCAATGACAACTATGGGCCAACAAGTGGTATCAGATCCAAAGGTGTTAGGTTTGAATCCCCTCGGGTAACGCTGAGGGGGAGTTTTTTGGTAGATGGTCAGTGTTCCCCTTGGGATTCGTGACATGGACTAACTGCCTCCCATGGATCCGTTAACTCTGGCAGTTGTATCGGGCATTAACAAGTTGATCTTTTGGTGCAATGACAATTGTGGGCCAACACAAATGATGCAGGGCTCCTTGAATCCTCGACATTGCTCCTCAATAACTGACATAATGGAGAATCTAGAGACACTAATTCGCTATAGGATCGAAACAAAAATGAGGCAATTGGAACCCTAATTACCTATATTAACCCTCAAAAACCCTATGTTTTACCTAGGAAACCCTAATCTTTAATTAGGGAACCTTCCTACATTCAACTTAGGACTTCTTGGGAACATTGAAACAAGCAATGAGAGACCTATAGACCTAATTTTTTGTCCTAAACACATTTGAACTGAAATAGAATAGTGTCATGAGCTTGACCTCAAAATTAAAATTTTTGGCCAACCTCTCGAGGGGTAGCACAAAGTCCTACCATCATTTCTCTAAACATCAGGGCATAGTGGAGCATCATTTTTTTTTCAAAAACTTGATCTTAAAAATCATAATTTTTGAAACAAAGCAACCAGTACTTTGTATCAAAGAGGGGAAAAATGTAGACATGTAAAATTGACTTAACACTTATCACACACCCTAAACGACATTCTCAGATCATTGGCATCATTTTCATCAAACATCACTGCATTTCACATCATTTCACACCAAAACCCTAATTTCCCCTATTAATTGAATAATACGATATTATTTAATTAATTCACTTCTTCATTATTTTTTGACTAATTAAATAAATTTCATTAATAAAGTCTTAAAACCCTAATATTTCTATTAATTGAGTAAAATGGCATTATTTAATTAATTCACGCTTCATCAATTTCGACCAATTAAATAAATTACATTTATTTAATAAGTCCCAATCTCACTTTTTTCATCCCGATTAGTTAAATAATACCAATGATTTGATTACGTCGCTAAATCACTTTATTCCCCTAAGTCAATTGAATCATAATAATTTAATTAACTCACTTTCCCTCCAAATTTGAATAATTTAAATCAAACTATTCAAAACATTATAAAAAATCCAATCAAACTAATGCAAATTTATTTGCAAAATTTAAACTTGATTTGCACGTTCAACTCCAATAAGGAATTAATTAATTAAATCAATTAATCAATTTTCCTCACCCACTTTTTGATTGAGAAAATTATGATTGCTGACTGAGCCATCTAATTTGTTGACTAAGCCATCTATTTCCTAACTAAGCCATCTAATTCTTGAATGATCAATATAAAGCCTAACTGATCAATCTAAATCCTGACTAACCAATCTATTCCTCAATCACACAAATTGTGCAATCTACTTTGCACAGTCTACTCATGTCTAAATCGTCTCAACACCTTTTGACTATCGATCTTGATGCAACATTGTTTAATCTTGATCATCCATTTTGAATCACATTTTGTATATAACAAACCTCTTTCCTCACAAAAAAGGATCAAAGAGTCAACTTCATTTGCACAATGAAGTATTGTCGACATTCACAACCATCATTAAAGATTCAACACATTTCTTTGATCAACCAACACACAACTCATCATTCATCAAAGCTTTGCACACGAACTATGGAGGCTTCACAATGATACGAACAATCCAACATTAGGCGAACACACTTTGATACAGGATGGTAACACTCTACTTTTATTTTGAATTCAATTTGGTAATCATAGGATTTCTTAATATGTTTTCATTAGCTTAGTTTCATTTTGTAAGTGTAGGATTATAGATTAGTGTTCTTTATCTTAGCTTAGATTCTAATTTCAAGTACATTTATCTTGTTTGCATCTACGATTTTCCCCCTCACACAAGAATAGATTCCCTATTCCTTGGATTGATGAGTTGTTGGATGAATTGCATGGGGTGGTATACTTCTCAAAGATTGACCTACACTCAGGGTATCATCAGATTAGGGTGAGAGAATAGGACATCCACAAGACTAAATTCAAGTGCCATTATGGGCACTATGAGTTTTTGATTATGCCCTTTCAACTACCTAATGCACCAACCACCTTCCAATCTTGTATGAATCACATATTTAATAAATAGTTGAGGAAGTCCTTATTGGTGTTCTTCGATGATATACTCATCTACAAATGGACTTGGAAGGAGCACTTAAGACACCTTGGTGATGTGTTGAGTATCATAGAGGCTCAGTCATTGTGAAGGCCTCTAAATGTGAGTTCAAGATGATAAAGATTCTCTACTTGGGCTATGTGATCAATGCTAAGGGGGTTCAGGTTCACTAGGAGAAGATTCAGGCAATTATTGATTGGCCACCACTGAGGGAACTGATTATGCAGCTACTATAGGTCATTTGTAAAAGGGTTTTTATAGTTAGGTGCACCCCTAACAAACCTTACCAAGAAAGGGGATTTCAGGTGGTCAGATGAGGCTCAACGAGCATTTGATAGGCTTAAAGAGGTGATGAGCTCTTGTCCCATGTTGGCATTACCGAATTTTACTTACCCCTTCATTCTTTATTGTGATGCATAAGGGGAAGGAATTGGAGCAATTTTAATGTAGAATAGGCACCCCATTGCATATGAGAGTTGGAAAACTTAGGGATAATTAGAGTCTCCACTCCATCTATGACAAGGAGATGCTCACCATAATGCATGCATTAGTGAAGTTCAAATAGTATGTAGTAAGTGGAAAGTTTGTGGTAAGGATCCACCATAGTAGCTCGAGGTATTTTCTAGAGCAAAAAGATCTAAATGAATGATAACAAAAATGGGTCAGCAAGGTACAGGCTTATGATTTTGACATAGAATATGTCAAGTGGAAGAAGAATGTAGTTGTTGATGCACTCTCCAAGAAACCCTCTATTTTCTCTCTAGCAAAAATATTAGATGATTAGAGGTCTCACTGTTATCACCGAATCAAGCAGCGCTCATTACACGAATAACCCCCTATGAAACTTGTTTGTTTCCTAGGTTTGTGAAGTTCAAGAACACAAAATGAGGCAATTTTCAATCCACCTCGACGTGCATTCCAAAGCCACAAACAGTCCGTTTGAGCATCCCTCTACGTTTGTTTCGCGAAGACTTTCGAAACAAGTACCTTTGTGAACTCTTGTTGTTTATACTTAGTGAAATTGCCAAAAGTGTAGAAGCTCCAAAAAAGAGTGCTCCATTTTTTGCAAGAAAAATGACTAAATACCAAAAGTGCAAGGGCGGGATTTTTTGGTGCCCTTACACTTAAGTGATTTTTTTTTTGGTGCAAAGGAGCTGATTTTTAGCGCCCATGCACTTTTTCTTCTAACTTAGTCATTTTTTGACTAAGGCATTGTGTTTTGAGTCTCTTACATTTTTCACTGAATGTGCTATATTTTATGCCACTTTTTATTGAGGCAACTTAAGTTGTCTAAAACACTTGTAAATCACTTAAAAGTGATTTTTGGTCACCACTTCCTCATTCTTATCATTTTCAAAACACTACTCTTGGCTGGGCGAATTTCTTCCATAATCAAAAACGTGTTTTTGGTGAAGATCTCCCATTTGGTCGAGCTAGGTTTTCTCTATTTGTTCCAGGTATGCTTTTACTCGTTTCTCCTTTCTTGACTCTTCTCTATGTTTGTGTTTTATCTTCCTAGATTTGTTAATACATTTTGTTGTGTGTTTTCTTGATTTATGCCTGCTTCTCCAACGGTTTTCCTCTTTTCCTTCCATCTGCTCTTCCTCATGCCTGTGCGTGGGTTTTTCTCTATCTCCAAAATGCATTTTTCTTGCCAAATGATACGGGTTTCTCTCCATTGTTTATGTTTGGTTTTTTGTTTTGCTCAAGTGCACGTTTTTCTAACTTTTTGTTTCGCCCTGCATCTTCAAAATGTGTTTTGATTTTCCATCAAACTCGTGCCTTTCTTTCTCTTGTTCAATGTTGAACATGCACAGGTTTTACAAATTGAAGCTTGCATTTTTTTATGAATGAGATTCACTCCCAATGCAATGGCGGTGAAATTGAAGGTTTTTACACCACATTTTTGTTCCAAGTTTGAAATCTCCAAATGACCTATTCTTATGTCAAAGTAGACTTTTTGTTCACCATTGCACATCTCTCGTTCTTCCCTTATATATTAAGATGTTGTTTTTCCTCGCCTCTACACTTTACACTTGCATGCATGAAGCCAAGTGTTAGGGCGGGCTTTTTCAGTGCCCTGACACATTACTTCTCAAGTTTACATGCAAGGTGCAAGGGCGCTAATTTTCAGCACCATTGCACCAAGATACTTTTCTTCAAGTGCAAGGGCGCTGATTTTCAGTGCCCTTACACTTTTTGCAGCTTTTTGCTTTGAACACTTCAAAGTGCCATATCTTTGCTTTGGACCACATTTTTTGGCTCCCGCATCGCTTTTAGTGCTTCATCGCTTGTTTCACACTTGCTCAACATCATTGCTCGCTTCACACATCCCAATGCTATTTTTTTACTAACGTTTGTTGATTTCACATCTTGCAGTTCCTTTTTCAGATCTCATCAGGGGATCCTCAAAGTTGTTTCTCTTTGATTCAATTGCTCTCAGATGACAGCCAAGAGACCTCCATCATCTTCAAAGGCTAAAAAAAAAATGAAATACAAGTACCAAGGTGTTTATCGATCGACAATAGTGATTTCAAAGGTGGATGAGATAAAAGACACCGAGGTCAGTCATCAAGATCTCGTTGATTTCGTGGAAAGAATTGAGAAGAAACCTCTTGAAGATTCTTTGAGAGCCTTGTGCACAGTAATTTTCATTTGGTGTCCACGTTCCCTACTTCTGCACATAATCCAAAATTTGTCCTCCAAGTTGCATCCCATTACATCAAGGAAGCAGGAGTGTGATTGATTCTTCTGGGCATGATATATTGATACTTGACCCTGACTTCTTTGATATTGTTTTCAAAGTCCCACATATGAGAAGTACACTGACATCTCAATACAACAAGCGTAGGAAGTCTATGACTCAGATCCCAGCAAGGCTAAGTACCTGATAAATAGTCAATGGTTGAAAGAACCTAGGCACACTATTTCAAGATGGCCGAAGGAACTTCCATGAAGTGAATTCAAGGAAGATGTCAGGGACATGATCACACTTTTGAGTAGAGTGAAGGGATTGCCTGAATCATCCCATTTTCATGACTGGATGTATGAATACATCAGGATCATAAGGAGACAAAAGGTTCATATTTATTGGGGCAAATAGATCATTGATGAAATACATGAACAACTGATCAACTTGCCAACCACCTTGAAGTTCTACATGACTTCTTACCTGGTGTATGTTGCAGCCATGATGAGGCAATTTTTGGGTTTGTCCATAAAAGGGAACCAACAATCTATACCTGTGTACAAATATTTCTATCAACTAGAGCTGAAAGAAAGCCTTCATTTCAAGAGGGTCATCGATTCTTTCTTTGTGCCTCTGCTTTTCAGCTTTGACCTGACTCTCAAGAAAAAGAGAGTATCTGATGAGGCCTACGAAGTGGTAAGTAAAGTTGGATGCATATTCCTACAATTCCCAAATTTTGCTTACTTGAGAGTGGGGTGCTATACTGGCTGCCCTTACATGTTGCCCAAATACCCCTCAGACAAGTTGATTCTCATGGAGTTATGCAGATAGCTGATTTCTATTCACAAGGAACAGATGAAGATTCACAAGCCTGGATTCAAGTTCCCATTGACAATCAGTAGGTATACCATCAAAAGTGTACAAAAAGCCAAGTCGGTCTATGCAGAAATGCAGGTCATGACAATCAGGACCTATAGATACAAATTTGATTTTGACTACTGAAATGTGAAGAAGTTGAAAAAGGGTCATCAACATAGGTACCGCTTTGAGGACATTTGGGTTGATTGCAAAGATGAAGAGGCCATTCATAAGATGGATTTTTGTAGGCTAATCGTACAACAGATCAAAAATATTGGTGTTGCTGACCTACCAGAGGATTTCACAGATCCTGGTGACATCATGAATGTTGCCTACGATGAACAAGAAATCTCCAAGAGACCCTTCTTGCAATTCGATGGTCTAGAAAAGAAAATGTTTCCATTAGGGAGAGGTTGGCACCAATATTGGCTAACACTACAAAGTGGTTACACAAGCATGATTTTGAGATGAAAACTTTCAAAACAAATTCTGAGGGAGAAGAATCCGAAGCAGAAGCCACCCGACAGTAAGAACCCCACATGAAAGATAAACCTATAGCCATTCCCACTTCTTCATGAAGAGGCCCTAGGATTAAGTTCATTGTCGGAAAGGACACACGGGCCATCCCAGAAGGAGAAACTACAAAATCTAAACCATTTCGCTCCAAAGGAAAAGGGGTTGTTTCTGAAGAGATAGATTTTGATGAAGAGGAAAATTTAAGTGATCAATCCGTTGAAGAAGAAGATTCAACAGAAGTAGAATTTGATGAGGAAGAAGATTCCAAAAGTGAACAAGCATCTGAAGGTGATCAAGAAGGTGAACTAGAGTTAGAAGATCAAGAGGATGATCAATAGGAACTTAGGCACGATGAAGAAAGAACTATGTCTCCTTATGAGAATGTAGTTGAAGAAATTCCTGTGAAATCATCGCCTGTAACTTCGAATGTTCCTCGTACACCTCCAAATCCAAACACTCCACCACCTATTCCTACATCACCTATCCCTAAATTTGCAATACCTGTAGTGGACATTTCACCTACCTTTGCAGCATCATCCGTACTTGATACCCCTTCAGTGACAAGTATACACACAGTTGAAATTTTGTCTAGTCCTCCATCATCCATTCCTATCCTATCATCGCCATCATATGATATCACATCAGAGACTGATTTTGATTGGTTCATGAATGAATCCATGCATTATCAACTCAATGTGCAAACTACAGGAGAAGTTATGACAGAAACTATGCCCATTGTCACGATACCAGTCGTTACTTCAAAAGTGATGGTGACAAGAGAGTTGATGGTTAACCTAGAATCTTGTACCTCCTCTCTTCCCCCCTGGTTGATATCTCAAGTATTGAAGTGAAAAAAGGAAATGATTTCTCCAGAAGAGCTCAATCTTGAAGAGATAGTACCTCCAAAAGCTAAGGGGAAGAAAAAGGAAAAAGTGTATTCATGGCTGAATGTTGACAAGACTGGTCATAAATATGCATAAATTGACATACCACCTTAGGAGGAAGGAGATGTAAATATGGAGGATTACACAGTGACAAAGGTCTAGCTTGGCAAGGTCACAAATGAAAGTGCAAAAGTAGATGTGCAAGTGACTTTGGATATACTAGTTGGAAGACTGTACAAAATGGAGCAAGCTCGAAACATGTACAAACAAAGGGTAGAGCATTATGCCACTATTGTAAGGAGACTTGCAGGATCTTCAAGTAATGCACAACCATTAACAATGGTAAGCATTGAGGACCCAGCTATCAAGAAGGCTAAGAAGTTTTCCTCCAAAGGAAAAGTGTTGTACGATTTCATCAAAAAGATTGTAGAACACGGTTCTCAAATTATAGTTGTTGCAAATGAAAAAACTACTCTAAAAGCCAAGCTCAAAATAGAGCTTGATAAGGAGGAGAATGTACTTTCCCAAGAGTGTAGAGAAGTGGAAAAATGCCTGTCATTGTGGTCAAAGATGAAACAAGCAAAGCTCAGTAAATTGATGGAAGCTGGGGTGATCCCTGAAAAGGAGAAATATGTAGAGGTAAGAGAATCTTTGAAGCATCGTATTCAAATAATTGAATCTCTTACAAAAGATCTCCACCAAGTACAGGAATATGTCGAAGGGCATCGTGCTATTCTTGAAAGAGGAATCAAGGAGTTACTAGGGCAACTCCTTGAAGAGAATTGTATCTTCCTATTGGCCACAAAACTTTCCCAGATCTTCAAAGAAGTCATCATGAAGCTAGTAGAGAGTTCAGAATTTTCAAAAGCCTCTCTAGATGTCATATGTGATACAAGGCTTACTCTTGATAACCTTAAGACGCATCTTGACAAGTGCAAAAGTTTCACTCATCTGCCATGAGATCGATCATGAGGATTCACACCATTATGGATTACACCGTTGGTCTAGATGAGAGGTTCATGCAGGAGACTAGGAAGAAGTATGAAGACTTCTGCGCCCACACAAGGAACCATGAAGATTCCTGATCTCTAGTGTTGAACTTTCTGATGCTTTCCTTTATGCATCTTGTAAATAGTTTCTGACATCTTAAATGTCTTTTCTTAAAATGTAATTACACTAAAAATATGAGGTGTAATTTCTTAAAGACAAACTACATTTTGACTTAGTCAAAGTTAGGTGAGATTTTCCTAAATTAACTCACCTAACTTTCCTAACTTTTCTCAATTAATTTCCTAATTTTTCTCATCCCTCTCATTTATAAATATGAGGGATTTCTATTGTAAAGTTTACCTTTCAGTATTTTGCAACGAAGTGCTGGCCTTTTTGAAGCAGAATTGTGAAAATTTGTGTTCATGCTTTGTGAATGAAATTTGATCAATAAAGAAGATGATTGCAAACCATACTTTGTGTTGGATTCAATATCTTATGAATTGATCTCATTTTGTGGTGATTAGTGGATGATATTTGAAGGGCTTCAAGTAATTTATGTAAACTTTGTGTTACATTCCTTATTTGGATTTAAGTTTATGTTTGGATAATTTTGTTGAAAGATCTACAAGACTTTGCACTTGTAATTGTTCATGCTATTCGAGGAATTGCTACGTCTAAGAAGATTTTGTGCTTCTAATGCAACAAGTGATACGTCTCTCATAGATCCATCATTGAAAAAGCTACGAAACAACTTTGTGCCTTCGTGAGCTTTCCCTTTTCTTTCACTTGTTTATTATTAATCACATCTGGTATCTAAAATGCTGTGCTTTGACAAGATAGAGATATTGACAAACTTCCAACCATGAAGCATTATAAACATCTTCTCTAAAAAAAGAGAGAAGCATGAATGTGACACACACCCCCCATTTTATAAGTACAGTGTACATTGTGTGAATACTTTAACTAGTTTTACTATAGCTTCTATTAGCAGTAAGAAGGGCGCCTCCCCTTTCTGAGAGGAGAGATTTTATCTCACATAGTTGTGGCTGAAGTTTTAGTTGTGTAATCTATTGAATAGAGGATTACATAATTTTCACCCAACACTCACCTTTTGGTGGAGTATTCCAGAAACACAAGTGCATGTGAGATCTTGGTTGGGAAGATACACGATGATATATATAGAGCGGTAGATGATATCATTTACTACAAGGTTAGAATTTATTTGGCTCCTGAGTAAAAAATTAAGGAGAAAATGTTGAGAGTCATCCACAATACACCATTAGTAGGACATCCTATGTGCTTTAAGACTTACAAAAAAGTTAGAGAGAGGTTATCATGGAAGGGCCTCAAGGAGGATTTCTTGAGACATGTAAAAGAGTGGGTGACTTGTTAGCATAACAAGTTATAGTACACTTTTCCATCTAGGTTACTTGAGTCATTTCCCATTTTAGAGTAGAAATGGGAATGTGTATTTATGGATTTCATCATTAGTCTACTGAAGGTACATGTCAAGGATTGCATTTTTGTATTTGTTGATTGGTTGACCAAGTTTTCTTATTTCTTTGACATCTCTACAAAGTTTAAGGCACCTTAAATAGCTAAATTATTCTTTAGAGAGATGTTTAGGCTCCATGGGTTGCCAAAGAACATAGCCAATTGCAGGGATAGTAGGTTCCTCGGTGCTTTTTGGCAAGAGCTATTCAAATTAGATGAAATATATTTGACTCCTAGCATGAGTTACCACCCTTAGACAAATGGCCAGACATTGTAGATCTCTGAATCACCTTTCCAACACCTATAAACTATGGAAATTTTAATGAGTAACACAAAAGTCATTCCGATTTTATTGAAGTGTGTTTTTTGGGCTTTTCAAAACAGATATCCATTTTCAAACCATAAAATTAATTAAAATAGTTGTAGGAAAGATAATTAACAAATGGGTTAATGGATATCTGCGTAACTATGTGATAAAGCAGTAGAGAGCATGGATCAAGTGGTTGCACTTAGGTGAACATTGCTACAACACCACCTATCATATGTCGATCGAGATGACTCCTTTCTGAGCATTGTATGGTTATGATGTTCCTTCATTCTTGGACTTGGCCTTATGGGGGAGTAGGTCTCCCAAATCCAAGGATTGGATAAAAGAAAGTAAGGATATCCTTAGATCTCTCAAGGATAACTTATAAAGTGCCCATAATCAATAAAAAATGTATGCAGATAGGCACAATATTCAAAGAAGTTTTGAGGTAGGGGGATTGGTTTTATTGCATCTACAACCCTACAAACAATCCTCCCTAATGAAAAGTGGTACACAGAAGCTAAAACCTCGCCTTTATGGTCCTTATAGGGTTGTTCACAGAGTGGAGGAAGTGGTGTATGAGCTTGAGTTGCTAGAGAGAAGCAAGATACACAATTTATTTCATGTGTCATGCCTCAAGAAGGAACTAAGGAAACACCTCACATCTTCACTGGAGAGATTCCTCCATTAGATGAGGAGGGAAAATTGGTTTTGGTTACAAAGGAGATTGTGGATACTTGTAGTCATTTTTTGTAAATTCTTAACATTATTTAACTTTTCTTTTTCTTGTCTTAGGAAAAAATGAGAAATTTCTTTTTTTGATGTTCTAATTTAAACTTTTTCCTCAAGTATTACCTTCCCACGCAAATTAAAGAAAAAAGGAGGTTTAAATAATGCCATAATAAAGGAAAATAACACTTAAGTTGCATAAGTTAAAAAAATAAAAGGGGTAAAATGGGGAAAAGGCTAACATGAAAAAAAGAAAAGGGGATTTGTTTTAAAATAGCAAGTCAAACAAGTCATATTTTCTTGTGTTATCCCATCTTAAGTTAAGTATCAAGAGAAAAGTTTTCCCTTCTTCTCCAACATAGTAGTTAGGGTTTCTTATCATGCACATATAGGAAAGCTTGGGGAAATCTTTGCATGGAGGTCATGCAAGATCATCAATGATTATATCATAGATTTAAGGAGTCGATGCTGGTGTTTGGAATGTAAAGAAGACTATGAGACTCTCAAAGGTAACACATTGGATGGAGGCCATCTAGGGTTCATTAATGAGGTATGCACACTTCCATTTAAGCTCGTGATCTTCTTTTATGTTGCACGGTGTGTGGGTTTGAAGATAGTCAAAACAATAAATCAAGCACCATGACAAAAAGACAAAGCATAGTTTGAAGGCATCACTAATCAATGTTTTGAGAATTTTTTGCATGCCCATTTTTCTACATAGTAACTTTCCTAAGTTTTAACCTAAAGTAAATAGATTAAGCATCTAACCATTATGAGCAATAATTTTTTTCTTTTCAAAACTATAAAGATAGCATACACATTTGAAATAATTATCTTTCCAAACTTTTCCATTGCATTATATCAAAGTATTACAACTTTCCAAAATAATGATTACATAGTACATGTTAACATGATATCATTTCTCTTTTACAATCTTTCCATCATAATGGATACATAATACATAAACAAGGCTTCGTGGAGCTTACTGGCAATAGATGTACGAATAGTCCTAGTAATCCCCATCCAAATCTTGGTCACCTACTGATGAGGAGAGATATCACTCAAGTTCTTTTCTACCAACCTTGGACTAACTGCGGTCCTCCACACAGCTATCAAACTGATAGATGGCCCTACCCTTCGATGAAGAGTTTGGTTTGGTAACCTCATAATAAATATTGACCATTCCTGAGCTTGGTATTGTGTCCTACATATCTAGATTTGTCACATAGTGGCTACAACCTACATATATGACATTCCTCTACCTAGTATGTAAATCTAGATCATAGTGAACTGATAGTGTAAATAGTGGCAACTTGCACTACTTTGGCTAAAGTATTCATCACCTAATACTTCAAGTGGATGTCATATACTTCACCCACCTTCCTAGCCCAATTTGTATTGACCATTCATAACTTATGCATAGGCTATCCCCTTAACTGGATTATCCTAACTCCAAGAATAACGTATCACCTCTATGTTTATCTAGATCATCTACTAAGTAAATCATAGTACTCAAATACTCAACTAGTTTAAACATTAGCTTTGAAATCTATATCCCCAATATAGTATTTATTTCGACTATATCCACCCATTCCTTAATATGGAATATGTACAAATACTTCAAGCAATGTAGATCTTTACACTAAGTACAACAAACAATCTTTCCATTTCACTTAAAATTAAAATAATCTTTTCCTATAAATAAATGATATAATCCTCTAATCAAAACAATCAATTACTCACAATCATTTCAAAAATAAAAATAATAAACTAGTAGAAATTAAAATGCTTGTTTATGCAATGCTCCAATTGATCATATTGGATTCTTCTCTCAGCCTTTTCTCAAATCAGTATACAATTTCCCAAATAAACCTTCTCACTTTCCACCAAAATCTCACTCTCAAATTCCTCTCACAACTCTCAAATCTCACTCAACTTAGAAATTTAGATTATAACCACTTAGATAAGCAGAACATGACTACATAAAATATGTGTCCATATTAAGGTTGAGAGCGCCTCTATTTATACACAAAGATCAACAACTAAAGGCTAGAAATAGGGCATCAAGAATGACACTTCTCATCTTAAAAGGTTTAACTCAACAATTAAAAGAAAAGATGGCAAATAAATTCATTACAAAGCAAACACATATGTAGCCAAGGTGAATGATTTGATACAAGAATAGACAACAAGAATGATGATCAACACTACAAGGTAATTGCCTCCTAAAGGTCGACTTACTTGGCGTAGCTAAGTGCTTGACCATTTCTACATGTTTCAAAATGCCTCACATTTTGGAAATTCATATTGTAATATAGACTTCTAATTGATTCATACCATTCTCAGTTGGTGCCACCATATGCTATTCACGCCTTATTACAAGGGTCGCTATGGGATATCTGACTTGGTCGATACTTTCTTGTTCATGAGCATTAAGTGTTGTTTTGCTATTGACAAAGTCTTGGCAGCTTTGTTTATACATTAGAAAGCATTGGAAACTAAGCGATTTCATATGGAATTTTCCATATTACATTATACAACACTTTGAATGTTTTAAGCATCACTTATTAATGTATGTTCTACTTCTTCTTAGCACCATTCCTTTTATTACTACGCTGCAGACAAAACATAACATAAGTTATGTTTTAAATGCTATGCGTTGGTCAAATAATTATGCACTACGGAAAATATTATTATATAATATTTACATATATATATAACATATATGTATATGTATATATATACACCTAACGTTTATACATTGACATGTATATATGTATATCTCAATACACAAGTTTATATAATATATTATTCGATATATGAATACACATTCATGTGTTGATGTATGCGTGTGTATATATATGTGTATATATGTATATATATACATATGTGTGTATATATATATATATATTAACATACTAGCATGGACATATCCTTTTGGACAATACATACTCGTAAGTTTATATATATATGTATGTATATACTTTTTTTTTTTTTTTTAGACTGCAGGAATCGGGTAGCACGACCCCCTATAAACTGCAGTGCGCCTGGTAAACTTTTTAACGTGACCAGCGGCGCTGGCGCGACACGCCCTCTGGTACCACGGGACGGGGGAGACTAGAACTCGTGACCAGCAGAGCCGCAACGGAATTACTTAGCCAACCGAGCTAGGGCCCCCGCCCTATATGTATGTATATACTTATATACCATATATATACATATATATATCACACCTTATATTAAAACACATATATTCACAGTCATATCAATCAACATATATACATGGCATGTGTATATATATGTATATACATGTCTCCTTGTCTGAATAATATTCCTATGCATATGGGTAATCCATACATGAGCATGCGTAGATATGTCTATCTACGTATACTTATGCACGTATTTACTCATGTGTATGAGTTTTTCGTTGACACATACATATATAAATATATATACATCTTATATATATATTCCATCGATCAAATATAAACATGCAAAGAAGGTCCCACACATCTCAAAGAGACTCAATACTTAGACTCCTAAGCAAGAACATTCACAAATATAAACACAAACAAGCCTAAAGATAACTTACTATTTTCCAACTATTATCCTGACTTGACCAAACTAGAAGTGTGTGTGTGTGAAGCTCAGTTTAGGTCTTTTATCAAAGGATACTAGACCAATTTCTTCTCCTTGAGTGATACTTCCCCTCTCTTTAGGAGGCTTGATACTTTTCTTGCATCCAACTTTACACTTTGTAATAGTAGTTAGCTAAAAAAAATACATTCATTTGCATCATATGTTTTCATAATCAAGACATTTCATCACTTCAAATTAAATCAACATTTACTCTTCATATTTCCAAAACACATAAAGCATAAATACACTCTTCTAAAGCATTTTCACCCAACCAGGTAAAATTAAATAAGTAGTAACACAATGAGGTGTAACATATCTCCCCCTTGTGAGTTATTGTCCCTAATGATTTTAAGTAGTAGACATAGATATAAACTATACACATAAGCATATCATAATTGTTTTTCAAGAACTCTCAAAAGCATGAAAGACATAAGGAAACTTTTGCTTGATCTCAACATAGTCTTCCCAAGTAGCAGAATCCTTTGCATACTGGTCCCACTAGACTTTGCACTATAAAACCTCTTTGTTACGCAAGTGAAGCTTAGGTGTTCCGAGCACCTTGAGAGGCTTGATTGTTACCACTCTTGGGTCCTGTACCTATAAATAATTCCAATCAATAACATGGTTATCCCCTAGTATATACTTTTTAAGGTATGAGACGTGAAAGACATTGTGCATCCTGGCAAGAGTTGGTGGCAACACAATTCGGTAAGCAACTGGGTTTATTTCATCAAGAACCTCGAAAGGACCTACATAGCGTGGAGCTAGTTTGGAAGACTTTCCAAACTTTATGGAAATCTTATGATGTTTAACCCTTAACAACACCTTTTCCCCTACTATAAAATTTTTGGGTACCCACTTAGCATCTGCATAACTTTTCTTCCTATCATTGGCTTCAACTAGCCTTTGCTTAATAATTCCTACTTGCTCCTCCATTTTCAATAAAATTTATAGAATGAGACTTATCCTATCCTCTAACTTATCCCAACTTATAGGAGCTTGACATTTCTTGACATTTTTTTCCATACAATGCTTCAAATGGAGCCATCTTTATTGCTAAATGATAAGAATTATTGTATGCAAACTCAACCAATGGTAGGTAATATTCCCACTTGTATTTTTGATCCATGCAATACATTCTTAATAAATCTTCAAGCACTTGGTTAACTCTCTCAATTTGTGCATTTGTCTCCGGATGATAGGCTGAATTTATATTCAACTTAGTTCCAAGTGATGAGAACAAGGTTTGCCAAAACCTAGATGTCACACGAGCATCCCTATCTAAAATGATCTTCTCAGATATCCCATGCAATCTAAACACCTCTTGAATAAATTTTTGAGCTATGATAGGAGCTCCATTAGTTATATTTCCTAGTATAAAATGTGATACTTCAGTTAACTTATCCACCACCACTAGAATGGCATTGTGCTTATTCCTTGACATAGGTAGACCTTGCACAAAGTCCATACTAATAACTTTCCACTTGCTTTTGGGTATATCATGTGGATATAAAAGACCTGTAGGGTGATGATGTTCTGATTTTACTCTTTGACATCTAAGCATCTTTCAACAAATATTATAGCATCCCCCTTCATACCCTTCCAAAATATAGCGGCTTCACATCTGCCAACATCTTCATCACACTAGGATGTCCAGAGTATGGTGCATTGTGAACTTCTTTCCACACTAGGTTCCTTAACTCTTCTGAATTAGGTACAAATACTCTTCCTTTAAACCTTAGTAATCCATTTGGTTCAAAGTGATAACCTTCATATCTTGCATCTTGTGGATTGTCCATGAGTGCTTGCTTAACTTGCTTGTATAATTCATCATCCATGAATTTTTGCAACACTTGTCCCTTAAATTCGGTTTGAATTGTTTCCATTTAGGTGATATGCCTTCGACGACTTAGGGCATCAACCACTCAATTCTCTTTTCCTTTGTTGTAGTTAATGTGGAAGTCATAATGTAATATCAACTCCAACCAGCCCCTTTGTCGTGCATTCAGATTGGGTTAAGTAAATAAATACTTCAGACCATGATGATCGGTCTTCAACTCAAAAGGCTTTCCCATCAGATAGTGTCTCCACATTTGTAATGCATGAACCATTGCCACTAACTCCAAATCATGTGATGCATAATTTTGTTCATAGGGCTTCAACTTCCTAGATTCATATGCTATGACTTGTCCTTCTTTCATCAAAACTCCTCCTAATCCTTCTCCTGATGCGTCCATTATGACAGTAAAGTTTCCTTCTGGGTCAAGGACCTTCAATATTGGTGTGGTAGTTAACTTCTCCTTAAGTAGGTCAAATGCTACTTGAAACTTTTTTGTCCACTCAAATTTCTTACCCTTCCTCTATAATGAAGTAATAGGGAAGGCTATCCTAGAAGAGTTGGAAACAAACTTCCTATAGTAACCAGCCAAACCCATAAAACTTTTGGATACTAGCTAATCAAGCACCACCTTTATCTTAGTTGGATCCATTGCAATCCCTTTTTCCAAAAATTACCTGACCCAAGTACTGCACTTCCTTCTGAAAGAATGTACACTTAAAGAGTTTTCCATATAGCTTGTGCTCTCTTAACCATTGGAGAATTATCTCTAAATGTTTACAATGCTCCTCTTCGCTCTTGGAATACAAATACTAATACAAACCTATCTAAGTAGTCCCTAAATACATTTTTCATCAAGTTCATAAATGTTGTTGGTGCATTTGTAAGTCCAAAGGGTAGGACTGTGAACTCATAATGACCATATCTAGTCTTGAAAGAAGTTTTAAAACTATCATCATCTTTGATCCTTAGTTGGTGATAACTGGATTGTAGATTAATCTTTGAAAACACTGTCGCTCCTCGCATATGATAAAAAATATCATCAATATGCATCAATGGATACTTATTCTTTATCGTAGATTTATTAAGCATTCGATAATCTATACAAAAGTGTAGGGTACCATCCTTCTTCTTCTTCACAAATATCATTGGCGCTCCCTAGGGTGAAACACTAGGTCTTATCAATTCTTTGGACAACAACTCTTCCAACTGTGCCTTAAGCTCCATTAATTCCGTTGTAATCATCCTATAGGATACTTTAGATATAGGTTCTGACCCTAGTACTAGATCAATGGAGAAATCAAATACTCTCTTGGGAGGCAATCCAGGTAGTTCTTATGGAAAGAAATCCACAAATTTCCATAAGATTGGATACTTCTCCATATCCATTTCTCTAGACTCCACCACTTCTACTTATTCAAATTCTTGAGAATCTTGCGTATCACCATACATGACTTTATCTTGAGGAGTGACTTCCTTGAATTCTTCTAGTTTATCCATTTTAACTGCAAAGAGTTGGAAACCTTTATTTTTCACCCTACGCATTTGGATAGCCAAAATCTATTGCAATTTTACTTCTTAGGGTGTTCCTTGAAAAGATATTGGATTACCTAGATCATCTAGAAATTCTAATATTTTAGCATGAGAATCCACTTTAGTTCTATGCTTCTATAGCCAATTCATACCTAAGATAATGTCATACGAACCTAAGGGTGCTACGTACAGGTTTACTTCTATTGAGAAACTTGGAAGTTTAACCCTTGCCTCAAATAAAATTGGTTCACCATTACTCTTGCCTGGTTTGCATATTCTACAACCCAATATTTTTCCATAAAACCAACTTTCCTAGAAATCTGATTAGCTACTCTATGTGAAACAATTTTTTTTGTCGCTCCAGTATCTATAAGTATGGAAATCGGTAAACCAAACAAAGTACCTAGAGTTTCCACCAAGGTGATCTAGTATTTAGCTTGCCAATTGTCCACTGCTGCATGGATCCTTTGTCAAGAAACACAACCCATTGAGGAGGAAGTGAATTACCATGTGGTTGGGAACTTGATGGTTTGTTAGGACATTGACTAGCAAAATGATCCCCTCTGCATGTATAGAATCCTCTTACTGGTCCTTTTATTTTTGTTGGCCTATCAGTATTACCACCATTCTCTCTAGCTTTGCTATAATTACCACTATTGTAGTTGTTTCCTCGATGATCCTTCCTTGAATCATTCCAATTATTGTAGAATCTTTTGTATCTTTTCTTTTGAAATTATTTCCCCTCATTAAACTTCTTGGGAGCTTGTTTAAATTGAGATCCTCCATTTTTCTTTCGATTCTTCTTCTCCCAGTAGATTGAGATGGCTTTGAGCTTTTTCTCTTGCTTGATTTCCTTCTCATAAACTAGGTCCATAATGGCTAGAACATGTACATCCACCTCTCGACCTATTTGGATATTTAGTCCCATAATGAACTTTCTGATTCAAAATCACTTATATTTTTGGTACATTGGAACATACCTCAAGAGACAAGTGAACTTCTCCTAGTATTCATTCACTAAAATATCTCCTTGTCTCAAATTTTGGAAATCAATGAGTTTTTGATCAAAAAAGAGTTGGGGTAACCACCTCTTTCAAAAAAATTCAACAAACTCATTCCAAGTTAGCTTTAAGGAACTGATTCCAAGTTCCATCTTCTTGTTCATCCACCAGTTAGAAGCTTCTCCTGCTAACTAGAATGCTCCCCACACAACTTTGGTGACTTCTAAATAGTTTCTTATTTCAAAATACTTCTCCGTTTGAATTAAAACCATGGATCATCTTCTTCTCTACTGACTTGCTTCCTTCAAATTTAGGAGGAGTGATCTTTCGCATATCCTTGGATAATTTAGTTGCTATACACTTTCTCTAGGTTCCATAAAAATATGATTGATTTCTAACACTTTCCTGATCTCTAGATTTAGTGTGGTTTCTAGAATATTCCCCTTCTTCCTCATTGTTAGGAACTTCTTCATCTTCTTCATTGTGTGGGACTTCTTCTTCTTCCTCTCTTTCTTTTCCCCTCACTTCTTGCTCAAGTTTTCCTATCCTTGCATTAGTTTCATTCATGATTGCTAGAAGTTGATCCATCTTGGCTTCAACATTATCCAGACCTTGTCCAACCTCTTAACTCCCTCTAGGATTAGTTCTTGTCCTAACCATTGTCTTAAGTATAGTTATACCTGGAGGTTCATCTTTAATTAGATCTGGTTTACTAAATGCATAGGAAACATTTCAAAAGAGAATATATTCACATATAAAATTTCATTGAGGTTCTAATACACAAATTTTGATAAAAACATGTTCTTTCATTTATTCATAAGGATTTCAATATCCTTTCTTTTACATAGAATGACTATTCAAATAGTCAAGAGGAGGGTATTGATCAAATTCACTCTCAGATATACAACTATGAGGAATGTGCCCCTCAAATTTTTGCTCATCTCTCACACGCTCTTCTCTATCCTAGAAAGGGATAGTAACCTTCAGACTTATCTTTTGATACATAGTTTCAAGGAACGTATCCCTCTGATTCACTACTATAGGTTATAACAATTACTTCAGCCAAAGGTACGACTTGAGGATTCCTAAATATCAATGATGTACTGACACTACATTTCGAGGGCATATCCTTGGAAAGTGATAATGATTCCAACCTGGTCAGAGAGACAAATGGTAAGTCTAGACACTAAAAAATGTCCTAATCAATATCATACACTTAAAACAAATTTACTAACATCATTTCCTCTTTAACCCATCCTCTTTTCGCTTAATTGATTTAATTAGCCTAGCTAATTAATTAATTACATCATTTTCATCTATTGGCCTAATTAATTTAATTAGGTTAATTCATCTCTTTTGGCACTAACACTTCATCTAATTAAATAAAATAAATCAAAATATTTAATTTAATCCCCTAAGTCATCTTATTTAATTAAATAACCCTAAGTTATTTAATTAAATATAATTTCATCTCTCCCCCATTTATTAAATCATTTAATTTAATAAATATCACTTGAATTCTTCTAATCCCCTAATTGCATAAATTAAATCTTTTTTAATTAGCAATTAAACTAATTTTCCTCTAAGCAAAGGGAATATTCCCATGGAATATTCCTTATCCCTTTTTTGTACAATTAAAACTTTATTTTAATTTGTAAGTCGCCTTTTTTCCTCACCCAAAGGAATATTTTATGGAATATTCTCTCTCCTCCAATCAACTCACTTCACTTCTTGAACAAGTTAAACCTTTAACCTTTTTGAGCAAGTTACCTTTGACCTATGTGAGTAGGTGAAAAGTGTGTTTGTTTGAGGCAAGTGTGAGCCCTTGATTAAATTTCATCTTGCATTCTCATCCGTTGATGAGAATCCATGATCCATGCCTCTCATCCCCTTCATCTTGAACTGTTGATTAAACTTTTTGATCTCAACCCTTCATTCCTCATTTGCTCTCCTACAAATAGATCACTATTTGGAGACAAATGGATCCATCTTTCAAAATTGCAAAGTCATGTTGTTGAATTCACTTGCATCCATACTCTCATATTTACTCACTTTTTAACTTGTTTTAGTTAATTTTTAATTGCATCATAGCTTAGAGCATCCATTAATGACTTCCATGCATCCATCTTAGCTTGTTTATAAATTAGGGTTTTTCATCTTTTAGCATAGATTTAGCTTAGATTAGCTTAGCAATAGCATAATCAATGCATCTTTAACATAAAATTATGGTAACTTAGCTTGCATCATATTCTTTTTAGCATAAACTAGGTTTTCATACATCAATCACAATGGTTTCATCGATTCTCTTCCATAGAATCAACTGAAACAGGATCACTAATCACGGGATTGGGAAAGGGTCATCGTTTCACATCAACATGACACCAATTCCAAAACAAGATAAGTTTCAAATGGGTTAGATTAGGAATTTAACTATTTTCTTAGTTTGTAGCTTTCAATTTTAGTAAAATATTTAGTTTAGATTTCCAATTTGAATGATATTGTTTGTAGATGTAGGTTTGTTTGGCAAAGTTATGCTTTGATTCATAATGAATCAAGCGTAATCGACCCTCACCGACATTTCCTCATCTCACAGTAAGTTGTTAAAGTTAGATTCATCTCTCATCCTTCTTTTCTCTTGACTAATCCGTGATAGAGTGTGACTGATTGTCTTGGTATCACTTCACCAGATGGCATCGTCATAGTTGGTTCCCTCAATGGTACAAACAAGGGCTTCTTTTTCCTTCTTGGCCCATAGGTAGCGCTCATTTCTGATCACCAACTTTCTTGTAATTAACTTGAGACGTACCATCCTGACACAAGAATTTTCCAAACATTAGACTTCATAATGTTGGAAGGGAAAACATAGCGAGCACATAGGTTCCAAAGCTGAACTTGGTAGCTCTGATATCACGTGTAACATGCCCATTGTTCTACATAGTGACTTTCCTAAGTTTTAGCCTCAAGTAAATAGATTAAGCATCTAACCGTTATGAGCATTTTCTTTTCTTTTCAAAACTATAAAGATAGCATGCACATTTGAAATAAATATCTTTCGAAACTTTTCTATTGTATTATAACAAAGTATTACAAATTTCCAAAGTAATGATTACATAGTACACGATAACATGATATCATTTCTCTTTTACTATCTTTCCATCATAATGGATACAAAATACATAAACAAGACTTTGTGAAGCTTATTGGCAATAGATGTACAAATAGTCCTAGAAATCCCCATCCAAATCTTGGTCACCTACTGATGAGGAGAAGCATCGCTCAACTACTTTAAACATTAATTTTGAAAGCTATATCCCTAATATAGTATTTATTCCCACTATATCCACCCATTCCTTAATATGGAATATGTACAAAGACTTCAAGCAATGTAGATCTTTACACTAAGTACAACAAGCAATGTTTCCATTTCACTTAAGATTAAAATAATCTTTTCCTATAATTCCTCTAATCAAAACAATCAATGAATCACAATCATTTCAAACATAAAAATAATAAAAGAGTAGAAATCAACATGCCTATTTATGCAATGATCCAATTGATCATACTAGATTCCTATCGCAACATTCTCTCAAATAAGTATACAATTTCCTAAATAAACCTTCTCACTTTCCACCAAAATCTCACTCTCAAATTCCTCTCACAACTCTCAAATCTCACTCAACTCAGAAATTCAGATTATAACCACTCAGATAAACATAACATGAATGCAAAAAATATGCGTCCCTATTGAGATTGAGAGCACCTCTATTTATACACAAAGATCAACAACTAAAGGCTAGAAATGAGGCATTAGGAATGACACTTCTCAGCTCAAGAGGTTCGGCTCAACAATTAAAATAAAAGGTGGCATCTAAATTCATTGCACAACAAACACATATTCAGCCAAGGTGAATGAGTTGATACAAGAATAGACAACAAGAATGATGATCAACAATGCAAGGTAATTTCCTCCTAAAGGTCGAATTACTTGGCGTAGCTGAGTGCTTGACCATTTCTACATGTTTCAAAATGCCTCACATTCTGGAAATTCATATTGTAAGATAGGCTTCTAATCAATTGATACTATTCTTAGTTGGCACCACATTATGCTATTCACGCCTTATTACAAGGGTTTTTCTGGGCTATTTGACTTGGTCGATACTTTCTTATTCATGAGCATTTACTTTTGATTTTTTGTTGACAAAGTCTTGGCAGCTTTATTTACACGTTGGAAAGCATTGGAAACTAACCATTTTTATATGGTGTTGTCCATATCAATACTTTAAATGTTTTAAGCATCACTTATTAATGTATGGCATTGCTTCTTCTTAGTGCCATTCCCTTTATTACTATGTTGCATCCAAAACATAGCATAAGCTATATTTTAAATGCTATGCACTAGTTAAATAATTCCGTGCTATGGAAAATATTATCATATATATAATTTTTACATATATATATATACCTAACATTTATACATTGACATGTATATATGTATATATATGTATGTATATCTCAATACACAAATTTATATAATACATTATTGATTATATGAATACACATTCACATATTGATGTATGTGTGTGTATATGTATATATATATTAACATACTAGTATGGACATATCCTTTTTGTCAATACATACTCGTAAGTTAATATATATGTATATACTCACATAGTATATATATATACATATATATCACACCTTATATTAAAACACATATATTCACATTCATATTAATCGACATATATACATGGTATGTATATATATGTCTCCTTGTTTGAATAATATTCCTATGCATATGGGTAATCCGTACATGAGAATGTGTAGATATGTTTATCTATGTATACTTATGCATGTATTTTCTCATGTGTTTGAGTTTTTTGTTGACACATACATATATACTTATTGTGTATATATATTTCATTGATCAAATACAAACATGCAAAGAAGATCTCACACATCTCAAAGAGACTCAATACTTAGACTCCTAAGCAAGAACATTCACAAATATAAACACAAGCAAGACAAAAGATAACTTGACTAGACCAAACTAGAAGTGTGTGTGTGAAAGACCATTTAGGTCTTTTATCAAAGGTTACCAGACTAAGTTCTTCTCCCTGAGTGATACTTCCCCTCTCTTCAGGAATCTTGATACTTTTCGTGCATCTAACTTTACAATAGTAGTTAGCTGAAAACAATACATTCACTTGCATCATATATTTTCATAATCAAGACATTTCATCACTTCAAATTAAATCAACATTTACTCTTCATATTTTCAAAACACATAAAGCATAAATACACTCATCTAAATCATTTTCACCCAACTAGGTAAAATTAAATAAGTAGTAACACAATGGGGTGTAACAAGAATTCAGGGAATTGATTAAATGCCACAGTCACCATGTAGTAAGAGGGTGTTGGAAATATGTGCCTCAAATTATATAGGCTGAAACCTCCATTAGAGCCAAGTCGGTGTGACATCTTCATTGTTTGGCTGACTAGCAGCTTGATTCATTCTGGTTTGTATAGATTGTTGTGACCTTGCAAATGTCTTGCCGAAAGGTTGCATTGTGGAGTCTATCGCTGTGACATAGTGTATTCGTTATGACCTCATAGCACTCGGGAGACCTCTGGCCGACAGGCCATTCAATTGTATTTCGGGGAGACTGTTGGTGACCATGATCTTCGGTGTAACACGGCGGCTCGTTGAAGTGTCTTAGTGAAAGCTAATGTCTCACCGACAAGAATACTGCTGGTGTCTTCGCCGTAACATATGGCTCGGTGAGAAGTCCCAGTGAATGGAGAAAGTCTTGTCGATAGGGGACACATCCAAATGTTCTTCGGTGTAACTCAAAGCAATTGGAGAAACCTCTTAGCAATGGTGAATGTCCTGTCGATAGCCGATGGCTATCAGGGTAACTCTTGGTCCCGGGAAGATGTCTTAGCGAATGTTGAAGGTATCACTGACAAGAACATCTTGTGGGATCTTCGATATAACTCTTGGCGACAGATGAAGCTTTCGGGGTAAGTCATAGAGCTCGGTGAGAAGTCTTAGCGAGAGATACATGTCTCGCTAACATTGTTTTATGTTGGAGTCTTCGGGGTAACATATGGAGATCAATATGTTCTCTCAGCGAAGGGCAATGTCTTGGCAATGCGTGAACACTTCGGGGTAACCTTTATGTCTCGGAGAAACCTCTTGGTGATATCGGTATGTCTTGTTGACTATATTTTGGAGCTCGATATGACTTGTGTCTTCGGTATACCTTTGGTGACTCGCTATGATCTCCTCATGAATGCGATAGGTCTGGGCGATTGCTTGGTGACTCGGTGTAACTCATGGAGCTTGATAGAACGTCTTAGCGATAATAGAGACTCTTGGCGACATCGATATGAAGTCTATGTGGCATCGGTGAGACACTGTTAGTGTCTCACCGAGATGCCAGTACATTGCGAATTCTGTTGACCAAGTAAGACCATCCTATGTGGAGTCTCGTGGACGAATAGGAGGAGCCGAATGGGAACAGTTGGAAGACAGTCAGTTGCGACAGTTATGTGAGGAAGTTTGACAGTTAGGGAACACCATTGATACACTCAAAGATTGTTGATTGTGATCGGGTTGGATTATCAGTTGGATTGTTGGTTGAACTGACAGGTTGTTGAGTGATCATATTAATGGAAGAATTTTATTTTGTTGACTATAACGTGAAGATTCCTATACAATAATGTTAATGGTGAATGCTACTGTATAATGATACCAAAAAGATTAATCTGGAATTTGTATGTAATTTAATTACTGTAATACAAAGTGATTTCTCTTGGTGTGGTGGGTTTTTCTCCCGTAAGGGTTTTCCCATGTATATCTGGTGTTCATGTGTGATTTTCAAATACTCTTTTTTTGTTGTTTGTTTCATAGTGCATCTTAATTGGACTGTAATTGTAAATTTTAAAGTGTATCTACATTCTTTCCTGAGGTATTGATGTTAGGAGAATTGTTTTTCGCATCTAATTTTCCTTACAAGTGGTATCAAAGCCTGGCCAGTTGTGTTATCCTTGTGGGTATGTTGGATTTTTTGAGTCAGTTCTGTTCAGTGGGAGTCTTATAGAAAATTGTCAATTTCTAATTATAGATTAAAATGGCTAGTACATCTAGAAAGTTTGAAATAGAGAAGTTCAATGGAAGTAACTTTGAGTTATGGAAACTCAAGATGGAAGATCTTCTTGTTGATCGTGATCTTTAGATTGTTGTAGCTGGAGTGAAACCTACAGGCATGAAGCAAGAAGATTGGGACCTTGCAGATAGGAAATCTAAGGGGCTGATAAGGCTCTGTTTGGCAGACTCAGTGCTTCTGAATGTGCATGAGGAGAAGACTGCATCTTCCTTGTGGAAGAAACTGGCATCTATTTATCAGGGGAAGTCCTTGGTGAATAAACTATTCCTGAGGAAGAAACTATACTCTTTGAGAATGCAGGAAGGAGGGTTTGTAGCTGATCATTTGAACGCATTTAATATGCTGCTTGCTCAATTGACATCTGTTGGTGTGAAGACTGAAGAAGAGGATTGTTGTATGCTTCTATTGTGTTCTTTGCTAGACTCATGGGATCATCTGGTGATGGCGATTGGGAGTACAACATCCAGTTTCAAAATAGAAGATGTTGTTTCATCTTTGCTGTCAGAAGAGATGAGAAGGAAATCTTCTGAGATGGTGAAGGAAGCTCTTTCTGTCAGAGGAAGACCAAAGGAGAAAGGCAAGAAGAAGGACAAGAAGTCCAAATCAAAATCAGAAGGGAGATCAAAGTCTCCTGGCAAGAAGTCCAAGGCGAAGTACTGGAACTATGGGCAACCTGGTCATGTCCGAAAGGATTGTAAAGAGGAGAAAAAGAAGAAGGGCTCTTCTGATAATGGTTCTTCTCATAGTGATGGTGACGCCTTCATTGTAGCCTTGGCTACACAGGCATCAGATGATGTCTGGTTGATTGATTCTAGAGCATCATTCCACATGACATCTCATAGAGAGTGGTTCACAAAGTATGAAGAATACAATGGTGGAAAGGTGTACTTGGTGAGTGATTCAACTTTGGAGATTTTTGGCCGTGAAAGAGTTAGGATACAATTCCCCCATGGCAGATTAAAGGGAATAAATAATGTTATGCACATACTAGGTCTGGCTCGAAATCTATTGTCTATAAGTATGCTAAATGAAATTGGTGTACAAGTTACATTCTCTGGAAATGGCTGCAAGATGACTAGAGGTTCAATGTTGCTGGCTAGAGGTGCTCGAATTGGTACCTTGTTTAAGCTGGATGCACAGGCTGTTCATGTAACAGTGTCTCTGGAAAGTCACTGAAAGCTGCTCATGGAAAGAGGAAAATATCCCTAATTATGTAAACTCTATGGAAGTAAAACTTCCTACAGAGAAGACTATGCTTTGGCATCGCAGGTTGAGCCACCTGGGAGAAAGCTTTAAAACCTTGAAGAATAAAAACGGTAGAGGGCTTGGGGTGCAATCTTGTTTGAATTCTGTGAACAACGTATGGAAAGCGGCACCATGTTTCATTTTATTCTAAGTCCTGCAAATCTTACGGTTTGTTAAACTATATTCATTCGAATGTGTTTGGTCCAATAGATGTTCCTTCTTTGTCTAAGTCAAGACACTATGTGTCGTTCATTGATGATTATTCAAGAAGAGCATTTGTTTATTTTTTAAAAAGTAAATCAGAAGTGTTCAGATGATTTAAGGAATTTAGAGGAACAGCAGTGAAAATCAATTTGTGAGAAAAAAATAATAAAATGCTTGGGCCCGCGATAATGGCGATTGAATTACGTTTCTAATGAATTTGAAAGATCACATAGACCATGGGAATCAAAGACACAAGACTACACCTTATACTCACTTGGCAAAATGGGTTGTAGAAAGTGTTAATGGGACAATGATGGGAAGAGCCACAGTATGCTTAATGAATGGCAGCTTAGAGGATGCAGAGTGAGGCTATATCTGCATGTTATCAGGTAATGTTCTCAAATTTTGTATGTAATGAGAAAACTTACCTTCTAAGCGTGGTGGTAAAGCCCACATAACCATGTGCACGTGTTTTTGGCTATGAGGCATATGATCGTAATGTATTTTGGATGTGAAAAGTCAATTGGAGGTAGGGTTATTAAATGTATTTTCATTGAGCTATAGCTGCCATAAAAAGGATGGCTGAGATCTATTCTGAGGAGAAGGTTATACAGCAATTAATAATGAAATTTTTCATGAGCTGAAACCCTTCCACTTTGGATGCGCAATCCAAAGATAAGGATTATGAATAAAATAAGGATGTAAGCATTATTTCACTCATAAACCCGAGGAGAAGAGGTGGAAATTCAAATAGCCACTAAAAAATATGAGGAAACTCGAAGCGGTTCAAAGTTCACGAAGAAAAGAACTCAAACTCGGCAAGTAGGAGGTCAACTGAGAGAAAGAAAACAACCAGATAGGTATGGGTTCTCTTTGATAGATTCTACCCCATTGCCTATGCTTTTTATTTCTAGTATTATTGATGAATAGGGGTATAATAAAGGAGGCATTTAAAATGTCTGATTCAGACTCTTGGTTGGAAGCTATGAATGAAGAAATGGCATCATTAGAAAAGAATGATACTTGGAGTTTGGTGCCCTTGCCTAAAGGCAAAAAAGTTGTGGGTTGCAAATGGGTATTTAAGAAAAATATTGAATTTTGGATGGTGTAAGAAGGTACAAGGTGAGGCCCGGTTGCAAGGGTTATTCCTAGGTAAGAGAATTCGATCATGTAGAATATTTTCTCCCTATGGCGACATATCAAGATTTCTATTGTCATAGCATTTTATATGACTTAGAGGAGTCGAGCAGGGTATGGATGTGGCATTTCTTCATAGTGATCTTGAAGAAGAAATCTATATGTCCCAGCCTGAGCACTTTGTTGAGAAAGGTAAAGAAAAAATGGTATGCAAATTAAAGAAGTCTTTGTATGGGTTAAAGTAGTCACCTAGAATGTGGTACCAGAAATTTGATACTTTTGTATTGTATTTGGGATTTTTAAGATCAAAATTTGATCACTGCGTATATTATAAAGCTGAAAGTGATCAAGTACTTGTTATTGCTCTCTATGTTGATGATATGCTGTTCATAGGAAATAGCAAGCTAATGATTTATGATCTTAAGTCTTAGTTGTTTGCTAAGTTCGAAATGAAGGATCTTGGTGCAGCAAGGTATATTCTGGGGATGGAGATAACTAGGGATAGGATGAATAGAAAGCTTTGGCTCAGTCAGAGTAAGTATGTCAGGACTGTTCTTGAGAGATTTTGTATGAATGATTGTAAATAACTAGTGGTGCTAGTCATGCATGGAACGAAGCTATCTATTGAGGACTATCCAAAATATCCTACTAAGATGGAAGACATGACTAGTGTACCATATGCTAGTGTAGTAAGTAGTCTTCTGTATGCAATGGTCTATACAAGGCCAGACATTGCCCAAGTAGTGGGAGTCCTTAGTCGATTTATGGCTAATCCAGGAAGAATGCATTGGGATGCTGTGAAGAGAGTGTTTAGGTATTTGAAGTGAACTTCAGATTTTGCTTTGTGTTACCATGGGAATTCGATTGAATCACAGAGGACTCTCAACATTCGTGGTTATGTTGATTCTGATTGGGCAGTGGACATTGACAGTAGGAGGTCCACCAGTGGATACATTTTCATGTTGAATGGTGATGCAGTGAGTTGGATGAGCAAGCGGCAAGCTGTAGTTGCTTTGTCCACTACGAAGGCTGAATACATGGTAGCTACTCATGCTTGTAAAGAAGCTATATGGTTGAAATGTTTGTGTTCTAACATTGGTTTTGATGTAGGGGAAATAACTATTTTTTGTGACAGTCAGAGTGCAATTTGTCTGGAAAAGAACCCTACTTTCCATGCCAGGATGAAACATATAGACGTATAGTACCACTTTGTACGAGTTATGGTGGAGGATGGAAAGGTTAGTTTGGAAAAGGTTGATACTCTAGAGAATGTTGTAGATTCATTGACAAAGCCAGTGAGCACAGACAAGTTCAGATGGTGTGCTAGTTCAATGGGCCTTAGTGCCCATGATTTTCAGTAAGTTATGTTGTGCTATGGAGGTGCCTGTATGATCTTCATCAAGTGGGAGATTGTTGGAAATATGTGCCTCAAACTATATAGGCTGAAACCTCCATTAGAGCCAAGTCGGTGTGACATCTTCATCATTTGGCCGACTAGCAGCTTGATTCATTCTAGTTTGTATAGGTCGCTGTGACCTTGCAAATGTCTTGCCAAAAGGTTGCACTGTGGAGTTTATCGCTATGACATAGTGTATTTGTTATGACCTCATAGCACTTGGGAGACCTTTGGCCGACAGGCCATTCAATCATATTTTGGGGAGACTCTTGGCGACCATGATCTTTGGTGTAACATGGCGGCTCGGTGAAACGTCTTAGAAAAAGCTAATGTCTCGCCGACATGAATACTGTTGGTTTCTTCACCGTAACATATGGCTCGGTGAGAAGTCCCAGTGAATGGAGAAAGTCTTGCCGACAAGGGACACATCCAAATGTTCTTCGGTGTAACTCAAAGCGATAGGAGAAACCTCTTAGCGATGGTGAATGTCTTGCCGATAGCTGATGGCTATTGGGGTAACTCTTGGTCCCAGGAAGACATCTTAGCGAATGTTGAAGGTCTCACCGACAGGAACATCTTGTGGGATCTTTGGTATAACTCTTGGTGACAGATGAAGCTTTTGGGGTAAGTCATAGAGCTCGGTGAGAAGTCTTAGCAAGAGCTGCATGTCTCGCAAACATTGTTTTATGTTGGAGTCTTCGGGGTAACATATGGAGATCGATATGTTCTCTCAGTGAAGGGCAATGTCTTGGTGACGGGTGAACACTTCGGGGTAACCTTTATGTCTTGGAGAAACCTCTTGGCGATATTGGTATGTCTTGCCAACTATCTTTTGGAGCTCAATATGACTTGTGTCTTCGATATACCTTGGTGACTCGCTATGATCTCCTGGCGAATGTGATAGGTCTGGGCGACTACTTGGTGACTCGGTGTAACTCATGGAGCTCGATAGAACATCTTAGCCATAACAGAGACTCTTGGTGACATCGATATGAAGTCTATGTGGCATCGGCGAGACACTGTTAGTGTCTCACCAAGATGCTAGTACATTGCGAATTCTATTGACCGAGTAAGACCATCCTTTGTGGAGTCTTTTGGACAAATAGGAGGAGCCAAATGGGAACAATTGGAAGACAGTCAGTTGCGACAGTTCTGTGAGGAAGTTCGATAGTCAAGGAACGCCATGGATACACTCAGAGATTGCTAATTGTGATCGAGTTGGATTATCAGTTGGATTGTTGGTTGAATCGACAGGTTGTTGAGTGATCGTATCAGTGGAAGAATTCTATTTTGTTGACTGTAACGTGAAGATTCCTATACAAGAATGTTAATGGCGAATGTTGTTGTATAATGACACCAAAAAGATAAGTCTAGAATTTGTATGTAATTTCATTACTGTAATACAAAGTGATTTCTCTTGGTGTGGTGGGTTTTTTTCTCCCGTAAGGGTTTTCCCACGTATATCTAGTGTTCATGTGTGATTGTCAAATACTCTATTTTTGTTGTCTATTTCATAGTGCATCTTAATTGGATTGTAATTGTAAATTTTAAAGTGTATCTACATTCTTTCCTGAGGTATTGACGTTAGGAGAATTGTTTTTCGCATCTAATTTTCCTTACAGAGGGAAGGGATTTAATTGTTAAGAGGACAATATTAACAAAGACAATAGGAAAATCACTTTGAATTTTCAAGAGCACAATCCATTAAAAAAGACAAAGAGGTTTTTGTAGTGAAGAAAAATGTAACCCTTTACATTTTCTCACTTGTTTGGGCCCTCCTATTTAAATTGGACTTAATAATACCTTCATTTAGTGTTGTTAAATTTAACTTATTACATTTACACACTTATTTAGGCTCTCTTAATTAATTGATCTTAATTATGCCTTAATTGGCCCTTTAATTCATTTAAAATCTTGTTTAATTACATTTTTCAAAGGGGAAACCCAACATTTATTAATGCCTAAACATAACACTTCATAATGAGAAATCTATGTCCTAGGTTTATGGACCTGGGACTCATTCACCCATGGGAAAATGTGTCCTCCCTAAACCTTAGGACCTAAATTTAAACTATGTTTTTGGCAGTATTTTAACATATTCAAGAATGCGATTCAATGTTGGCTTGTGATATTTGAATTTTGGGAAATTAAGGATACATACCGATAAATACAAGGTTATTTCACTTTGTTTCACCTAGAAATTTTATGAGATTTTCAAAAGCATTTAAAGGGAAATTAAATGCATTCAAGAGAAGATATATCAAAGTTTTACTGCAGCATTCAAGATCCATTCATCATATCAAATTCTTCTTGCACCATGCATATTTTTGGAGCTAACATTGTGATGTAGGTTTCATGATCAAGTCAAGCATTCAAAGTATAATTTCAAGCAAGATTCAAGTATCAAGATCCACATCCATTGAAGTCATCTCATGCAAGTTGCAGACTTCCTAAGATCTCCATTTATCAAGGTTTCATTCAAGGGTTAGTTGAATGTTAATATTGTTTTGTTCATTATTCATTCCCTCTTTCAAGTTTCATTTCATTTCAAGGTTTAATTACCAAAATGGGGTTTGACCAAGGAAAACTCATATTCATGCAAAACAAATATTTTTCTCTCTTGTATGTGTGATTACAGATTTAGGTTGAAGAAAGCTCGAAGACCTTGTAAAGTGCAATATTTACAAAGTTTTCAAAATTGTTGTCATCTCATGGAAACTAATATCCCCAAGCCATTTCCGACATTTCCAATTTTGAAACATGGGAAAATTAGAAGATTCAAATCTGCATCAGAGGCTCTCGAAAACTACTGAAAAAGCTTGAAGTTGGACCCATTCACCCATGGGAAAATGAGTCCTAGATCTACTTGGGAAAATAACTTTTGGTGATTGGTAAACATCATTTACCCCTTCTCAGATATGCAATTTGATTTATGGTTATGTCAGTATTGAGCTTAATATTTTTGTTTCAAGTGTTAGATTGCATTCTGGTGTTGATTTGCTATTTTTTAGTTTTTCTCCCCAAAGTGCTATTTAATCTTCACCCCCATCTTGACACAAAAATGAAATTTGTAGATTCACATCTTGAGTTGACTCACCCAAGGATTGTAAGTCAATTCTTTGTGTGGATCTCATGTCATAATGAAATTAGGAAGATAAATCCATCATAACTCTATGTTTCTGTGTTTGAGCATCATATCTTGCTGATTTGGAGTCCATTTTTAGCCCTAGATCTAGGTTTTGCATTTATTTTTATTTCATTGCATTGATTTGCATCTCATTTAGGGCTCTTAACTTGCAATAGTTTAAATCTCATTTAGGGTTTTAGGTTTGCATTTTTACATTCTTTAAAATCTAGAAAATTCAAAAAAATCAATCATTTTACATAGTGTTTACATAGCATTGCATCACCATTCATTTACATTTGAAAATTGAATCAAAATTGCATCTCAAATTAGGTCTCCTAGTTACTAATCATTTAGCACTATTTTTCATGTGCATTTACACTTAATTTTACAGAAAACTAAAACTATAACCACCTTAGTCTAGAATTTGAAAACCATAAGAATCAACTCATAAATCTTTAATTCATTTTTCAAAACCCTGAGCTAGGACCCACTTTCCCATGGGAGAATGAGTCCTTGATTAGGGATTTTTCCCCACATTTTTGGGCATTAAAATCTCCGTTTTTGCATTTTGTTTTGCTATTTTTAGTTTGTTGTTTCAGTTTGTAGAATTTCTATTATATCAAATTGATCATATTAAGCTGAATTTGTCAAAATTAGTGGATTGTTTGAATTCAAAATTGCATCTAAAAGACATCATTTTCAAGTTTTTGCATAGCATAATCAAAAAATTATCTTGTTTAGAATCTGAAAATTGCTTTTACATATTTGTGTTTTACATATTCTAAAAATTATCTTGTTTTGAATCTGAAATTTTCTTTTACATCATTTTGAAGTTTTTGCATAGCATAATCAAAAAATTATCTTGTTATTTCATTGCATTTCACCTCTTATCCATTTTGTGTGCACCTTGGGTTTGTGAAACTTGTATGAGCTTCACAACTTGGTTTTCTATTGCCAATATAGTTCTGAGATGTAGTTTGAGACTCATGTCATCTCACGATACACCATTTGTTGTGGATCTTGGGTTTTCTAACTCTTTCACTCGTAGTGTTGACACTAGTCAACCCACTATGGATCATAACCTTAACACTTCATTTCCTATGACTTCCCTACCTCTACCTAATGTGACTGATGTTAATACAATGATTGCTAATTTCCCTCATGAGAACCTTAAGAAAATGGATGAAGAGTTAGAGCAATTGAAAAACTTTATAAGTTCTAAACCCATCGCCATTGATGTAGTTCCTATGATACAAAATATAAGATATTTTCTTAAAACTAAACAAGGACTGGAAATAGTGCTTGGCCTTAATCAATTCTTGCAAAATCACATAAGAAATCAAGAAAAGAACACTATAAATCATTCCATCAACTTTATTGAAGTTCAACCTTGTAAGGGCCTAACTAAGATGCCGCTTGACATTGCTTTCTCATAAAATATGCGCCTAATGGTCCTCTTTACATAGCTGGAAGAATCAATGACAAGCCTACTAATGGGATACTAGTTGATCCCATTTGTGTAGAGAATGTGATCATTGAAGAATTCCTATTTTTGCATGAGCTTTATCAAGATACCTATGAAAAACCGAAAGCATGGATCAAAACACATAACGGTTTTGCTTGCCCTATGATATGTTAGATAAATCTTCCTTTAAAATTTGGACCAAAAATATTATGTTTCTCATTTTCTATCATCCCATCGTTAGAACAATTTTGTATGAAGTTAGGCTATCTATGGCTTCACTCCATGAATGTCATCTCGTTGGTTGTGCATAAATGCTTAAAGTTTCCATTTGGAAATGAGATCTTTACTATGCATCATAGTAGCTTTAATCCTGTGTCTTCTCATGGGAATTTCTCTTTGGATTTCTTTTGGCCTGAACCTATAGAACCTATTAGGCCTCGTGAGGACTTATTTTTTAAATCCTATCAAAAATTCAAGGAAAAATGCATAACAAAACTATCCCTTAGCAATATGCCTCAACTCACGATTGAGCCTCCTATCCTTGATGAGACTATGATTGAACCAAAAGCCCTTCCTAGTAACCAAGACCAAAACATAGAAAATCCTCCACCCATTTCCTATAAGAGACCACAAGATAACCAAATAAGTCTCGTTGTGCCTCCTAAAATCAAACAAGTTTACAAAGCTAAAGAGAAAGTGGTTGAACAACCTCCTATGGTTTCTTTTGTTCCTCCCTTAAGGGAAGAAAAGAAACCTATAGTTGATAAACCCACCTTTACACAATTACAACTTGAAAACTAAATGAAAAGAAATAAAAAAGTTAGAGAGCGTAGGCGTAGACATTATTCTATTGCAACCATGTCTTCAATTATAATTATCTATTCAAGATATGTTTTGGTTGCCTTCATCCTAGACCAATTCTTGTTTATCTATGTTGGAAAGTGGCCCTTGAGGGGCATTTTAATCAATATTGTTAATCACTCCTTAAAATAGGAGGAGCCCTTATAGATTCATTGTTTCTATTCATTCTTCGTATTTACTACCATTATGAGCAAGTGGTGGTTTACACTTGGGTGTTATGTGTGATTGTTGGTCAATCAAATATGAGCTAGGTGAACTCAAGTTGTTGAACTATGATTCCTTTGCAAAATATATACGTAGGCAAGGCCGTCAGAGATGAGCCCCCAAGGAATTAGGTCTAGCCCCTAGTGTTTGCTCTCTTTCTATTACTTGACCTAATATTGATGCATTGTATTGACATAGCTTGTGACATGATGCTGTCTTCTGATCATGAATGTGTTTGTAGGAATAATTAGGTCTGTCTCGATGATGTGAATACCTTGTCTTCTCTTAAAGCCCTACTAGGGTTGTCTAAGCAATTTAGTTACTTAACTGAATATTATAATCTATACTTGGACAAATATTGTTATGCTTTAAGAATTGTGTGCTTTGGAAATAAAACTATGTGAGTTAGTCATGTTTTGTAATCGAAATTTGAAATTTGTGTTTTGTCCTTAGCTATATTTTATTGCAAATTTTTTGGGCATGACATTTGGTATCAAAGTGTGTTTGCAACACTGGGATCTTTGGTTAGTGATGTTTCCCATGGGGGGATGTTTGTGTGAATTTTGTTGTGTGCTTGTCTCCTTGTTGTGAGGGATGGATAGAATGACCTTATGTTGTCTTTTCTTTCCTTATTCTTTGATAATTTTGGTTGTGAAGGACTTAATTAAAAAGGAAATAACTATGTTGTTATATTGTTGAGAATTATGTAGCCTCATTTGAATGATGCATTTGATTATGATGAAGTTTAAATAGCCCAGTTTATAAATTTTGGACTTGCTAAGAGTTAAATATAAATGCACCTATATACCCTCCCGTGGGACTCGTAAGTGTTTAAGATGAGCAAGATTACGAAAATTAAATGTGTTAATTATATGTTCCATTCATGTTGGTTAGTATGTTATGGTGAATATCCTTATGAAGACCAATTCATTCTATAATGAAAATAGAAATGAAAACAAAGTAAATGGCTAGAAAAGTATTGCGTGTTTAATGGATATTATTATTATAAAATCCCTCCTCATGTTATCTTAGAACCTTGAACCTGATGGAGATGAAAGATGATTCTTAAGACATGACCATTATGTAGACAATACAACTTTACCAAAGTAAACATCATTTAACTTCATAATGCAAGTGAATAAATTAGTATAAAACACTATAATTTGTATCTCTAAATCTTTGTGCCTGAAAGTGATTTAAAAATGCAATTCCTTTCTTGTGTGTGGATAAATGAAGTACTCCCTAAAAGTGCATGTTGCCTTTAAATCAATTAAATGCAAGTTTTATATAAAGCTATCTTTTTGATATGAAGGAAATATGTATGTTGGTCAAAAGGTTGCGGTTCCAAAACTGCAATTCCTATCTTTGGATGTATGTGTGATCTTGTGTGTGGAATTAGTTAATATTGAGATAAAACAGAGTAGTGAATACAATAAGCCAGTAAATAAATAATGATGGTGGAGAGGGGATGAATGTAGTAGTAAACCTTGCATTATTAAATTCTGATCTAAGTTGTTCTTCCATTACATGGCATGTCTAGAATATAGAATCATATGTGTGTCATTACAACATTACTTTGGTGAGACTTAAGGTCCCCAATTGCATTATTAGTCATAGAAAGCCATATAACTGTTAACTCATTAGAGATGCAAATGTTAAGTGCATAATTAGGTGAATTTTGAGTAAAAAGAATGTTGTGCTTGTGGTGCTAACCAACTAGAATGTGTTTTCCTTATCATGTGTTGAGTATTGAGTAGCTTTGTTAAAAAAAAAGTGCTTTATCATGATTGTATATGCCACTTGGTAGAATATAATATTTGTGGTTTAATTTATGTGTAAGGAAATGATTTTGTGGCTCTAAAAGATAAAAATGATTAATGAAGTTATTTTGTATCCACGATGGATGTGAATACCCCGTAATGGTGCTTATGTTGTGTATTGTAGTATTTTTTGTGGATAGACCAAGCTATAAAAGTAAGTGTATGTTGTGCATCTTTGACTTGTATGGAATGGAGTGATAGAGTTCTTTCCAATTATGTGATTTTTCATGTGGAAACTAGTACATGTGTTGTGCTCCAAGTACAAGATATAGGGTATCTAACTTGGGATAAGGGTGGTGGACGTCTAGTACGATACCTTAGGTGTACCCTTCATGATTATCTTGTGTGGTTGATTTGTTGTGAAATGGAGTAAGCATGAAATTTGTGGATGTGTATCTATTAAATGAAATGTGATGTATGCCTTGGTGTTAATAATATTTGTATGTTAAATGTGTACCCCTAGTGTATGGTTCCCCCCTTATAGGAGTGAGATGCCAGCTACTGTAAACAAGGGGTTGAGAGGCACATGTTCACCCATCGGGAAATTATGATCTTAGGGTGTTGTCTCTAATCCTAATAAATGATCTATGTTGAGTTGTTGTAATCCTCCTAGGGACGCTAACCATGGCCTACTCCCCCACGTATGAGAGCAACACTTGGTTCATAGTGCAAACCTAATCCTTAATGTTTATAACCCATGAGTAAAGGATGGAATTACATGGACCACCAATGATTCATATTTATGTGGTCAAGGACCACTAGTTATTTATATTCATGTGGTTAGGGACAACTAGTGATTCATATTTATGTAGTTATTCATATTCATGTGGTCAAGGACCACTGATGATGCATACTTATGTGGTCAGGGACCACCAGTTATTCATATTTATGTGGTCAAGGACCACTAGTTATTTCATGCTATTATACTTATGTGGTTAGAGAACCACCATTCCCCTCCTCCCCTTAGGTGGCTTATCAAGTCACATGGTGCTCGTAATGTGCATATTTTATTGTCAAAATATGAATTATTCATAATTCTTGATTGATGTTTTATTTTATTATGCACCAACAATGTGGAATTTTATATTTATTTTATTAGGTTGTTTAGCCATTTGAAGGTTGTTATAGTCCGATTTTCCTCAAGGACTTGTTTAATTTTGTCTTTGAATTATGATCAAAATGTTGCAATGTAGCTACAATTGATCTTTATTTTGTTTCTCTTGAATTTATAGTTTCCTCTTTGGGAGATTTATTGAAAATTTGGTTTATGATCTTATGTTACTTAGTTTGAGGCCTTTTCCTTGTTTGCAAATAGCTGGCATGTGTATTGTAATGTGAAATATGTAAACTTCCATATCCTAGGGGGTTCCCTAGCAGGTCGTATAGGGAAGTAGATGTACTAGAGAATTATTTTGAAAGGGGTAGCATTGGGACTAGTATGGGACAGTCATTAATCCATTATTCCCCTTGCTCTATGATTATTCTTATCTATATGGAGGAGTCCTTAGAGAAGGGCCTCAAGACCATCTTTCCTAATTTTCTATGGTATCCAGGAATATCCATCCTTGTAAACCCCATTGTGTGAGCCTTATGTTGTAAATTATGTGACTGTATGAGGATAGGTGCACCCATTGGGAAGAACATCCTTTGTATGAGGACAAGTGCACCTATTGGGAAGAGCATCCTTTGTGTGAGGACAAGCGTACCCAATTGGGAAGAGCATCCTTGCTATTGTTTTGTGTACATGTGAAATTGCAAGTAAATGTGATGTGGCATACCTGTGAGCTATGTGTGAGAGTAACAAATGATGCAAGTTAAGATTCCTTGAGATATGGTATGAGTGTCATGATTGAGATATGGCATGAGTACCATAACTATAAGGTAAATTGTTCTCTTAAGAACATATTTGGACAAAATGTGAAGGTAATAACTCTTGAGATATGATTGAAAATTTGTGTTAAGAAATTTTGTAATAGCCTGGGTCCTACTCATGTCAAAATTCTGAGATATATTAAAAGATGCTTATATGTTGATATACTATTTGTTAGTTAATAGATTTATCACCTAACCCTACATTCTTACGCCCACAAAGGTGATAAATGTAACTATAGTTGAATCATTAACAATATAATTTTCAAACCGATTCTCTACTTATTTTAAAAGGTGGCGACTACCTTTATCTGATATTCAATGAATGATTTTTTTAACTAGTGTTGCTTTTAACCAGAAAGTAAATAAAGGAAGGGGCTTTTAAATTTTTTTTTTTAAAGGTATCCATGAACTTCGTACAACAAGAAATGAAACATCTTAAGAAAAGATAAAGACTAAACCAATATCATCGTAGAATCCTTATTCATAGATAATAACACCACAACAACACAATAAAATATATCATCTATCATTAAGCAAATATTCAATATAAACAAAATGAATCCATACACCATAATTCAAAGATCATGCATGCATAAACTTCACCAATGTCTTCTAAATCAGAATAACAGATAATAGCCAAAATAATAGAGTTTGATCTAATGAGTAAATCAAAGTTTGCCCAAAAGATCTGAATCACATCAATCAAACCCATATTTAAACATAAAAAATGTCTTTGGTAATGATTTCTTGAATGTAACCATATCAAAAATTAGAAAAAAAAATTTAACTTCAAAGAGCCAGATTAAAAGAAAGTATTTGAAATACTAAAAATAAACTCTGCATCAGTCCCTCCTGCTTCAACCTCTTCAACTCCTGGTTCCTCGACCACTTCTTGTTGCAACAACTTTTCTTGTGCCTTCATTCTAGATTTGTATTCCTTGTACCTGGTAATGATTACAAAAATTTCCCTGCTTCCTGGTGTTAATGTGATCCAAAGCCTAGTTCTCCATTTTTTAAGAGCATCTTCAAATTCATTCAGAATGTTAGATCTTCTATCAACTTCAGTTTTAAAGGTTTTAAGATAGAGCTCCAATCTCCCAAGCTTAGAGAAAGATTCTTTAGTCATTGTAGTAGGATTTGCTATTTCCTTGTTGAATACTTCTTTGAATTTTGAACAAATCTCTTTCGAGTCTAGAATTTTCTCATCGAACTCATCAGTTATCTTCACTTGTAAATCATGACAATTCCCTTTGATTTTTGCTAACATATCTAGATACTTTTCCAGTGCTTTAGTAATCTCTTTTACCAAGTTATCATATATGTCTAATTTCCATTCGAGTGAGTCAGGCCATGAGGGATCTAACTCTTTTGGATCACCTACAATTTGTTCGTTAATTAACTTCAAACTATCCATGGAAATTAATTCCTTCATTTATTTTGAAAGCACATAAATACTAGTCTGATCTTTCCTATGCTATTGTAGCTCCGCTATCAATTATTTTCTCCTATAACAATATAAGTGTAAGAAATTATAGATTTAGCAACAAAAAGCATAGCTTCCTGAAATGTTTCATCAATCCACTCACTGGCAGCCTTGGAATAGTTTAAGTTCTTTCTGATCAACTGCATTGCAGACTCATCAATAATTCCTTCTTGAGAACTTTAGGCTCCAGTAGATAAAAAGGGGAAACTATTGTAGAGATAAAGTTTTTGAAACCCAAAACTTGAGATTGCAATTTTACCCTTTCCTTTCTTTCCTCTTTTACCCGCTTGGCTAAAGCATTGAGTTAATAATTGGCATGATATACATTGCCCTCAAGTGTCTTGGGTCCCATGTCAACATGCATGATCTTATAATCAGCTGCAGTTATTTCATTCTCCAAATCTTTGAAAGGTTTCCCAATCTCTAGTATTTGGTTACCAGAGATAGGATCGTCCAATATTCTTGACATTTTTTTAGCTCTTTTTGGCTCTGAGGAAGCTTGGAGCAATTTTTCCACTGTGTTTTTTTTGACAGATGTTGTGGGAGTGTACTTTCTCTTCTTTTCCATTGCCTTCCTCAACCATACTGAAGAGTTTTCTATCAAAACAAAACCTTTACTACTTTGAACAACCTCCCTAGATTCACTAGGAACAATTGATATATTTTCTTCATGAGAAGGAGGATTTTTAGATAAAGGTGGGAAAGTATTATCTTCAATAATCTACTAGAAAATGATATCTGAATCTTCAGGTGCAGGTTTTGTTTGACCAATCTTCTTTTTGAGAGTAGGGGTAGATGGGCTATCTTGTTCACATACCGACTTCAATTTAAGTGATTCTTTAGGATTTTCACCATCACCCCCAAATTGTGAATTCGCACTAGAAGACCTAGTAGCCATTCTTGCTGATGATGTACTTTCTACAACTACTTGAGTAGATCCTTGTTCATTTTTCTAGGATGATTTTGGTTCATGAGTAGAACCAACAACCTTTCTCCATTTCCCTTCTAACCAATCTTGAGTTATTTTGAATACCGACGCAACCCGTACATTCATATGAAAAACTTCACTTCTACCCCAGTCAACCTTAGGATGAGATTTGTCAGGGAATTTTTTGTATTTAGGATCAAGGATCATTGAATCTTTAATCACATTCTCTGGAATTTGGAAAGAAAGACCAAAAGTTTGTATCTGCTCGAGGGTTAACCTCATATGATCTCTTCTGAACACTTCCTTTTCCTCAGTACAATCCTCCCAAAAATCCTAAATAGAAGGTTGATGCTGATATGAGCTCGCAACGTATAGGTTTTGTCTTACGAAGCCCTTGCTATAAAAATTGGTTCTCATAAACAAGTATTGAAGATTGTATTCCTTAAGAATCTTTTCAGCACCTCTAGCCATCTGATTACTTTTGCATGTGAAGGAAGGAGTTACTAATGGGAAAGCATATCCTTGTTTTCCCATATTCATGTATTTTATATTCACTATGGCCATTTGTCTACAAACCTCCAAAAACACCAATAAATCTTCAGGGTATTTGGGAAATTTTAATGGAGCCTTTTCATAACCTCCTATCCTTAAATAAGAAAATCTATCAAACTGAATGTAAAAACTCCCAAACTTCAACATTAAAGATTTTGATTCAGGGAAAAAACACACTTCAGGGTTTCCATCTAGTTTCCTCACTGCTTCCATCAAGAATGCATCATTAACAAGGAAATATTCTCCCATTCCCACTTTCTTAGTGAATTGTAGATAACATTTATATATGGGCATACTAGAGGTCGGCAATGCGTGTGGTTTCAAACCTAGCCAGAAAGATCTTTGACTTACAATAATATATATCAAGCAAGAACACAGATGAAAAGTGGTAGTCTTTTGAAAATTGATTAATTGTTCATGTAGATGAAAGCAAATAATCTCAGCCCAGTTGACAAATACATTATCATCACATATAACCAAAATGAATTGACACATCCAGTCTTCAAATAATTCAATTTGTGCATTCTCGACAATGTGGTGTAGTAAAGCAATGATATCAAAAATTTCCACTTTAAAATGCACCTTTTTAAGTTTGTTGGGTAACTGTGACTTACCTCTCTTTTCTGACTTTAACCATCCTTTGGCCATAGAATTTTTACACTAGGCTTCGTTAACCCTGAAAAACTCGTTAGCTGCTTCAATAGACATATCCTTTATAGGTACGTTATTGGAATTCTCAATGCCTGGGAAACAACTTCAGGGGAAATCTTAGCAACAATAGTCTCATACATAGCTTTGATTTCTCGAGTTTATGGAATGTACCTTCTTGCACATGCAAAAATTAGGTCAAAGCTCAAAAAAACTTTTGGGAAACCTCCAACATGAGCTAATCCACTTTCAAGCACCTTCACATCTACAACAAACTTTTCTTTTCCCTCCAAACATGCCCAAAATTCTTCCAAGTTAAAAATTCCAAGTTTTGTATCTCTCACACCAAGCCAACGATTTTCAATTTTAGACTACATGAGCTTACCACACTTGAAGAAATGCTTGAATTCCTGAAGAAATAATAGTAGTAGGTAGAAGTACATCCAAAATTTTCACAAATAAGTTCTCACCACCTTAAGCCAAGTAAAATGACAAGACATGCATTTGGTGTTGAATTAATACAACACTTTATTTTTATTTTTTAGTAATGAAAACCCTAAGGTTTGTGTGCCTTGAAAAAATATTTGATAAGATGTATCCAAGTTGTACTGTACAACTTATTAAATGCAAAAATGGTGCCTCGAAACCTACAAAATGAGCAACAAACCTCTTTGTCATAGAAAACTGAAACCTAATAACACAAAGTTAGGAGTTATGAATTTTTGAGAACCTCCAACTCACCGACCATACACTTGACGCTACAAAGGATAACAAGTTGGGCTATCAGAAAGTTAAGAAAAACAAAAACCTGACGATAAGGAAAAACAACAATGAGCGCCAAAGAACTAAGTTTTGAAACTTGAAGAACATGTGACAGAGGGTTAGAAACTTAAGGAAAACTATGACAAAGGAATAAAATGAATATGAAGGCCTTTAACTTAAGTGGACGTGCGAAAAAGGGGACATAATTGAAACAAATGATACATAGTATATTTATGAGTAACATTGGCTTTGAATGGGGACTAGGAATGGCATGATGTAGAGAATCTAGAAACATGACATAAAGCCTTATTCATTGGGCAATAGAGTCAAAAACCAGACAAGCCAAAACCGAACCAACAAACAAAACAAAGGAAAGAACTATGTACAGGGATGAACCCAACAAATGATTAATCAAGTAATTTCAAATCTTTCCCGTTGCCTTGTGGATAATAATCAGATGAATGAGAAAGGATAATACCATAGTCATAATAGAAAAGAGTGATCTCAGTAGAAGAGAATGAGCTAGCGTTGTCAACAACAATCTTCTTAGGAACTCCAAATCTTACCAAAACGTTCTTGTTCAAGAAATTACACATGGCTTCAGTGGTAGTGTTTTTCACTGGGATAGCTTCCACCCACTTGGTGAAATAATCTATAGCAATCAGTATATGTGTATGTCCTGTGCTAGAGCTAGGATGGATTGGCCCAATAAAATCTAGACCCCGTTGTTAACAGGGTTCATCAATTACAACGGGTCTCAAAGGTAGAGAAACAAGTTGTGGCCTACTGGTGAACTTTAAACACTTTTCACATTTTGACACCCAATTATATGCATCCTTAAACATACCTGGCCAATAAAATCTATGGCAGAGGATCTTAAAAGCTATCATAGAAGCCAAAGAATGCCCACCGCATGCTTCACCATGAAAGACTTCCAACAATCTTTTCTGCTGCTCTTTATCAACACATCTCAAAAAAGTTCCATCCACACCTTTTTTATGCAAGTTCCCTTCCTAAAGTACATACTTGTTCGCCTTAAGCTTCAGATTTCTCTTCTCTTTTGTCGACATGTGCGATGGATAGTCACCATAAGTTAAAAAGGAAGAAATATCAAAAAGCTAGCTATTTGTTGTGCTCATGAATAATACCAATGGTAAATCTCCTTCATCGGATTTACTTTAAACAATCATTTTAGTCAGACCCTTTCCTCTCATGAAATTAGTGGGCTTAATGTCTAGATCATATTATTGAATCTGGGCTATCCAAGATCCTCTCTTATTACATCCAATATCCTGTTGAGTAAGAATGCTTTTCACAACAGTTTTGGGAACAAAAACAGTAGTATGAGAATGAAGAATATAGAACTTGAAACTTTTGAGTGCCTTCACAACAATATATGCATGTTTTTCAAGTGTTGAATATTTGAGTTCATATTTCTTTAGAGTACTCATAAAAGAAATAGGAGCTTCAATTTGATCATTCTTTTGCAAAAAAATAGCTGACAGAGTGTGCTCAGAGGCATAACTATATACAATGAAATCTTTGGTAAAATCAGGATGGAACAAAGTAGGAGCATTTGCAATTGTTGCTTTAATATTTGTAAAATATTGCTTTCCTTCATTGTTCCACTTAAATATTGGTTGATCTTTCATCATATCAGAAATGGGCTTAGTCAGCTCAGCAAAATCAGGAACAAACCTTCTTAGAAAATTCCTTTGGACAAAGAAAGACCTGATACCATCTTTGTTAGCAGGTAACCCCAGCTGCATGATTGCTTTCACTCTTTTCGGATCTATTTTAATCCCATCTTTTGAAACAATATGGCCTAATTTTTTTTTCCCTCAATTACAATGAAGATAGACTTCTTAGGGTTTAAGGCGATACCTTCCTCTTTGCAACGCTGTAATACAATTTCCAAGTCATGTAGATGATGGGCTCTCTTCTTCGAAAAAACTGTTAAGTCATCCAAATAAATCACTATAATTTTATTCTTAAGATCTCCAAAAGATAAGTCCATAGCCCTTTGAAAAGTTTCCCTGGCATTACTAAGTCAGAATGAAATTCTATTATAGGCAAAAACACCAATGGGCATGGTGAAAGCTGTTTTATGCTGGTCTTTTGGAGCTACTTCCACCTGATTATATCCTGAGAAGCCATCAAGCATAGACATCATTTCAAAGCCAACAACTGTTGGTAGAATATGATCCATCACAGGTAATGGATAATTATCTTTTAGGGAGGCTTGGTTTAAATTCATGAAGTCAACACATATCCTTATCTCTCCATTCTTCTTTCTTATAGGAACTATATTAGATACCCATGTGGAATGATGGATGGGGTAGATAATTTTTGCTTTAAGCATTTTATCAATCTCATTAAAAATATCTTCTGCAACTTCAGGATTATAAGTCTGTTGTTTTTGCCGATAAGGTGCGGCACCAGGTTTCATCAGAATATTGTGCTAAAATTCTCCATTTCTAAACTTCTTTAAATTTGCATAGCACCATGCAAATGCATCCTTATAGTGTGTCAATAGGGAAATCAATCTTTCTCTTTCCTCCTAGGAACAACACTTTCCAATACAGATGATCTTAGGATCATCATTTGTACCGATGTTCACATTGTCATATTCAATAGATGCTTCAACTGAGAATTTATTTTTCTGTTTCAAATATTGGTCATGTTTTCCAAATAAATGTTCTAGGGACACTAATCCTTTCAAAATTTTATTACCCTTTAACTAGATAATATTTGTCTCTTTTCCATCAGGGGCAATGATATCACCTTCCAAAACATCGCCACTTTTATCATCACTACCTTCAAAATAAATGTGAGCAAAGGCTTCAGCCTTCTCCAGGAATTCAATAATTTGTTGATCATTATTGAACACTTGCCAATGATTGACATTATCAAGGACACTAGGTTTGTATACAATTTCAATTCTATAAGACTCATCTTTGAAATTTGGATGTGGCAAGAGTAATGACGTCGAGACTGCCAAAGAATCAGCCCTAGTATTTTTCTCCCTTGGAATAGATTCTATAGAAAAAGCATCAAAATCTTCTATACAATCCCAAACTCTGTTCCTATAGTGTTTAAGCCAACTATTTTTCACACTATAAATTTTTCTCACTTGTTTCACCACCAATTCAGCATCTCCTATAACCCTCAACTGTTTGATACCTTTTTCTTTAGCCACACTTAAACTAAGCAGTAGAGCTTCATACTCAACTATATTATTGGTATTAGCAAACTCCAATTTGAAAGCAAAAGGAAATTTATAACTATCAGGAGAAATCGAAACTACACCAGTGCTTGACCCTATATTAGCACAACTTCCATCAAATTCTAGTGTCCACAATTCATTGATTAAATTAGGGTTGATAGGATTCAAACCTTCTCCATGGTCAGAAGTGCACATGTAAGTTCATGGTACTATTTCAACAAACAAAATGTTTGTTCTCAGATCACTTGACTTTAAGACAGTGAATTTGGCTTTAGGTTCAAGATTCAGGCGTATTTTCTTTCCATCTAGGGGTATCAAGGCACGAGACCAATCCATTTGTATTTATCCACCTAAATCTTTACAAAAACTCCTGCTTAGAAGCATGCCATAACTTGTGGGAATGTCAGCAACCAATATAGTCAGTTTTAATCTCTTTTTGGGAAAAGCAGCTAGGGCTACTTGAGCATCTTTGATTTGGCCTATGATAGGGACTGGTGATCCATCCATTGAATAACATTTTCCTTGGGAGGAGGTATAAGAAAAATCTAAAGCTTTAGCTATCTGGGCAGACATCACATTTTTGGAAGTTCCAAAATCAATAATACAATTACTTAACTTGAAACTAACAATGTATAATGATATATAAAAATGTTCAAGTTTCATGAATGGGTTTTGTGAACTTGAAGGTTTATGAATAGCATTAGAAGAGATTTGGTTCTCAAGGAAAAGTTCATTTTCACTAGAGGTTTGAGCATTACACCGAGGCGGTGAGGACTCTTGTTTAACATATCTGACCAACCTATCCAATTCTGAGGGATTGAGTCTCAAATATTCAGCCTGTTAAATTTGGATTTTGGTATTCTTATAAGACTCAACTATATCAAATGAACCATAAGGAATATTATTAGAGGATGAAGAAGATGGTACCTCTTCTGGCACACTCTTAGGAATCGTTTGCTCTTGCTTTTTCTACTTGGTCAAGATGTACTTCGGGGCTGAAGATGAACCACTCTGATCAACTTTTGCATGTTGTGCTCTAGTAAAAACAACACAATTAGGATCATCAATTATGACATATACATCTTCTTTAGTTTCTATTTCTGATACAAACTCAAAGAAATTCATGCCAACATCATTGGATGAACTAGGTTCCTCCACATATGCGTCCACAATATGTTCATTGGTCGAAAGAATTTGCATATACCTAATCATCTCTAGACATGTAGCTCCATCGTGGTTTGATGTTAGATGAAAATTATAGTGATTTACGTTACTCAAAGGTGGAGGACCTTCAATTGCCAACCTCTGACTCGAAGCAGCCAATAATGGAGTTTTGTTAGGAACTGCTTGATAATTCCTTGACATATCTTGATAGGGTTTTTGCAAAGGACCCTTAGGCATTTATCTCTTAAGAGTGATTATATCATTAGCCATTCTTTGAATAATTCAGTCAATGGAATTCATAGGTGATGGTCTCCGAGTTTTTAGTTCTTTCTTCCATTTCCCAGAGATAATCAAATCATCCTCTATTGATATGGCCCTAGTTTGAGTAGTAGCTACATCAGCGACACCTTCCCTTTTGATAATGAAACTCACATATGGTGGAAGAGTGTTTATGAACATTGTTTTCAATAGTTTTTAGGCTAGGTCTCATATTTACAGAAATTCTGTTATATAACTTATCAAATTTGGCTAGAAAATCTCTCATTGACTCATGCAATTCCTTTTTCATTGAACCTAACTAAGCAAACCAGGACCTGATCATCTTCTGCAGACTTAAACTGTTCTCAAACCTCATTCTTAAGGTAGCCCAATTGTTAATAGAGCCATTTGGAAGGGAATAAAACCATTCAACAACAACGTCTGTCAAAGACTCTGCAAAGAGCCTCATGACGACATCTTCATGTTGAATTGCAAGAATAGAAGAGGCTGTAAAGAAAGCCCTCATGTGCTCATCAAAAGAAACTTTCCCATCTCTAGTAAAATTAGGTATGATTTTTCTTGAACCTTTAGGCAAGTCATGAAGTTGTGCACCTGCTTCAAAAGCTAAGGGACCTATCACAACTCCCCATGGAACTAGTTGCACCATTATTGGAGGAACTAAAGAGAAATTAACTTGTGTAGGAAGAGTAGTACCACACAAAAGGAGACTTTGGCAAGATATCTTCTGAACTCCATATACAGTACGTTTCAAAAGAGGAGGGGAAGATGGTCTGCTGATAGTCTTGGCCTTTCGGGTAGGTGGAAAATATGAAAAATCAACAATTTCTATGAACTTGAAATGTTCATCTAAAATATTCTTTTTCTTATCACCCCTAGTATATCTTTTTGAAGCCAGGTTTTAGATAGGATATTGATAGATCAATGGAGTTGCCAAATTTAATTTATTGATGATTTGGAGGGGGATTTTTCCAATTATTCACTTGGTTCCCAGGAACTTGTGCGGGAGGATCCCTTACCCTTCTAACAGGAGGTGGGATATTTTCTACAAACACAATCTCTTGTGCGTTCTCAAAACGTAGTGCATTTTCTCTAATAATATCTCCAAATCCTTCTTCTTCTAATACTTTGTTAACTTGGTGATATTGATAATTGGTTCTTCCTTGTTGCCAAGCAAGTAACCTGAGACCAGTAATTATATCTTCTTGATCCCCAACTAACCAATCTATGTTAGGCTGAAGGAAAAGAGCATTACGCCTTTAAAGAACCATTATTATTAACTATAGAGAAACTCATCATATAAAATTTCTTTTCTGAATTACTCCCCAGTAGAATCGCCAAAAATTTGTTAGTTAATAGATTTATTACCTAACTCTATATTCTTATGCCCACAAAGGTGATAAATGTAGCTATAGTTGAATCAGTAACCGTATAATTTTCAAATCGATTCTCTGATTATTTTAAAAGGTGGCAACTACCTTTATCTGATATTCAATGAATGATTTTTTTAACTAGTGTTTCTTTTAACTAGAAAGCACATAAAGGAAGGGGCTTTTAACTAGAAAGCTTTAAAGGTATCCATCGACTTCGTACAACAAGAAATGAAACATCTTAAGAAAAGATAAAGACTAAACCAATATCACCGTAGAATCCTTATTCACAAATAATAACACCACAACAATACAACAAAATATATCATCTATCATTCCAATAATAGATAACACACTAGCAAATATTCAATATAAACATAATGAATCCATACACCATAATCAAAGATTACGCATGCATAAACTTCACCAATATCTTCTATATTAGAATAACAGATAATAGCCAAAATAACAGAGTTTTCTCTAATGAGTAAATCAAAGTTTTCCCAAAAGATCTGAATCACATCAGTCGAACCCATATTTAAACATAGCAAATGTCTTTGGTAACGGTTTCTTAAAAGTAATTGTACCAAAAAATAGAAAAAAAAATTGACTTCAAAGAGCTAGATTAAAAGAAAGTATTTGAAATACTAAAAATAAACTTGGATCGGTCCCTCCCGCTTCAACCTCTTCAGCTCTTGGTTCCTCAGCCACTTCTTGTTGCAACAACTTTTCCCGTGCCTTCATTCTGGATTTCTATTCCCTATACTTGGTAATGATTGCAAAAATTTCCTTGCTTCTTGATGTTAATGTGGTCTGGAGCCTAGTTCTCCATTTTTTAAGAGCATCTTCAGATTCATTCCGAATGTCAGACCTTCTATCAGCTTCAGTTTTAAACGTTTTAAGATGGAGCTCCAATCTCCCAAGCTTAGAGAAAGATTATTTAGTCATTGTAGCAGGATCTACTATTTCCTTGTTGAATACTTTTTTGAATTTTGAACAAATCTCTTTCGAGTCTAGAATCTTCTCATCGAACTCATCAATTATCTTCACTTGTAAATCATGACAATTCCCTTTGATTTCTGCTAACATATCTAGATACTTTTCTAGTGATTCAGTAATCTCTTTTACCAAGTTATCATATATGTCTAATTTCCATTCCAGTGAGTCAAGCCATGAGGGATCTAACTCTTTTGGATCACCTACAATCTATTCATTAATTAACTTCAAACGATCCTTGGAAATCAATTCCTTCATTTCTTCTGAAAGCACATAAAGACTGGTCTAAACTTTCCTATGCTGTTGTAGCTCTGCTATCAATTCTTTTCTCTTATCAACAATATGAGTGTAAGAAATTATAGATTCACCAACAAAAAGCATTGCTTCCTGAAATGTTTCATCAATCCACTCACTGGCAGCCTTGGAATAGTTTAAGTTCTTTTTGATCAACTACATTGCAGACTCATCAATAATTCCTTCTTGAGAACTTTATGCTCCAGTAGATAAAAATGGGAAACTATAGTAGAGATAAAGTTTTTGAAACCCAGAACCTGAGATTGCAATTTTACCCTTTCCTTTCTTTCTTCTTTTACTCGCTTGGCTAAAGCATTGAATGAATAATTGGCATGATATACATCGCCCTCAAGTGTCTTGGGTCCCATGTCAACATGCATGATCTTATAATCAGCTGTAGTTATTTCATTCTCCAAATCCTTTAAAGGTTTTGGAATCTCTAGTATTTGGTTACCAGAGACATGATCGTCCAATATTCTTGACATTTGCTTAGCTCTCTTTGGCTTTGAGGAAGCTTGGAGCAATTTTTCCACCATTTCAATTCCGATAGATGTTGTGAGAGTGTATTTTCTCTTCTTTTCCATTTCCTTCCTCAACCATACTGGAGATTTTTCTATCAAAACAAAACCTTTACTACTTTGAACAACCTCCCTAGATTCACTAGGAACAATTGATATATTTTCTTCACGAGGAGGATTTTCAGATAAAGGTGGGAAAGTATTATCTTCAATAATCTGCTGGAAAATGATATCTAAATCTTCAGGTGCAGGTTTTGTTTGACCAATCTTCTTTTTGAGAGTAGGGGTAGATGGGCTATCTTGTTCACATACCGACTTCAATTTAAGTGATTCTTCAAGTTTTTCACCATCACCCCCAGATTGTGAATTCACACTAGAAGACCTAGTAGCCATTCTCGCTGATGATGTACTTCCTGCAGCTACCTGTGTAGATCCCTGTTCATTTTTTTGGGATGATTTTGGTTCATGAGTAGAACCAACAGCCTTTTTCCATTTCCCTTCTAACCAATCTTGAGTTCTTTTGAATACCGGCGCAACCCGTACATTCATATGCAAAACTTCACTTCTACCCCAACCAACCTTAGGATGTGATTTTTTAGGAATTTTTTCGTATTTGGGATCAAGGATCATTGAATCTTCAATCACATTCTTAGGAATTTGGAAAGAAAGAACAAAATTTTGTATTTGCTCGAGGGTTAACCTCATATGATCTCTTTTGAACACTTCCTTTTCCTCAGTACAATCCTCCCAAAAATCCTCAATAGAAGGTTGATGCTAATATGAGCTCACAACGTACAGGTTTTGTCTTATGAAGCCCTTGCTATCAAAATTGGTTCTCATAAACAAGTATTGAAGATTGTATTCCTTAAGAATATTTTTAGCACCTCTAGCCATCTAATTACTTTTGCATGTGAAGGAAGGAGTTACTAACGGGAAAGCATATACCTGTTTTCCCATATTTGTGTATTTTATATTCACTATGGCCATTTGTCTACAAAACTCCAAAAATACTAGTAAATATTTAGGGTATTTGGGAAATTTTAATGGATCCTTTTCATAACCTCCTATCCTTATTAAGAAAATCTATCAAACTAAATGTAAAAACTCCCAAACTTCAACATCAAAGGTTTTGATTCAAGGGAAAAACACACTTCAGGGTTTCCATCTAGTTTCCTCACTGCTTCCATCAAGAATGCATCATTAACAAGGAAATATTCTCCCATTCCCACTTGCTTAGTGAATTATGGATAACATTTATATATGGGCATACTAGAGGTCGACAATGCATGTGGTTTTAAACTTGGCCAAAAAGATCTCTGATTGGCAATAATATATATCAAGCAAGAACACAGATGAAAAGTGGTAGTCTTTTGAAAATTGATTAATTTTTCATGTAGGTGAAAGCAAATTATTTTAGCCCAGCCGACAAATACATTATCATCATAGATAACCAAAATGAATTGACACATCTAGTTTTCAAATAATTCAATTTATGCATTCTCGACAATGCGGTGTAGTAAAGCAATGATATAAGAAATTTCCACTTTAAAATGCACCCTTTTAAGTTTGTTGGGTAACTGGGACTTGCCTCTCTTTTCTGACTTTAACCATCCTTTGGCCATAGAATTTTTACACCAGGCTTCGTTAACCTTGAAAAACTCGTTAGCTGCTTCAACAAACATCTCCTTTATAGGTGCCTTTTTTGGAATTCTTAATGCCTAAGAAACAACTTCAAGGGAAATCTTAGCAACAATAGTCCCATACACAACTTTGATTTCTTGGGTTTAAGGAATGTACCTTCTTGCACATGCAACAATTAGGTCAACACTGAACACAACTTCTGGGAAACCCCCAACATGAGCTAATCCACTTTCAAGCACCTTCACATCTACAATAGAGTTTTCTTTTCCCTCCAAACGTGCCTAGAATTATTCCAATTTAAAAATTCCCAGTTCTGTATCTCTCACACCAAGCCAATGATTTTCAATTTTAGACTGCATGAGCTCACCACACTTGAAGAAACGCTTGAATTCCTGAAGAAATAATAGCAGCAGGTAGAAGTATAGCCAAAATTTTCACAAATAAGTTCTCACCACCTTAAGCCAAGTAAAATGACAAGACGTGCATTTGGTGTTGAATTAATATGACACTTTATTTTTATTTTGTAGTAATGAAAACCCTAAGGTTTGCGTGCCTTGAAAAAATATTTGATAAGACATATCCAGGCTGTATCGTACGACTTATTAAATGCAAAAATGGTGCCTCAAAACTTGCAAAACGAACAACAAACCTCTTTATCACGGAAAATTGAAACCTAATAACACAAAGTCAAGAGTTATGAAGTTTTGAGAACCTCCAACTCACCGACCGTACACTTGACACTGCAAAGGATAGCAAGTCAGGATATTGAAAAGTTAAGAAAAACACGAACTCGACGACAAGGAAAAACAACAACGAGCGCCAAAGAACTAAGTTTCGAAACTTGAAGAACACGCATCAAAGGGTTAGAAACTTAAGGAAAACTGTCACAAAGGAATAAAATGAATATGAAGGCCTTTAACTTAAGCGGGACATGCAAAAAAGGGGACATAATTGAAACAAATGATACATAGTATATTTATGAGTAACACTATTATAATTCAGTTAAAGATGGTTACATAGGCAATAATTTATGGCTACGTGGATAGTGATTAACCTTGTAATTTTTTTATATATTGCGATTATATGGGTTAAATGTTTCATTGTGAAAGAATTTATTCTAAATGTTGGATGTTAAAATCATGAAAGAGAGGTCTCTTATGTATATCTTCTTATGCATGAAAGAGATGTCTCTTATGTATCTTTTTTGGTCTGCTATTGTTATCAATCTTGTGCAATAGTTATTGTCTATTTGGATACCTTGTATGGTTGCTATGATTAGTTGTAAGTGTCTACACTTTGTAGGCTTTCCTCTGACTCATTGTTTGAGAATTTGTTGATCATTGTGAATGTTGTTCTATGATTTATGTTGTGGTACAGAGTTGTGCGAATTTGTTTAAATATTTCTTTGGTCCAATATGAAACAAAAAGGCATGTTCTTAATTTAATGTTTTTATTTCCTTCATCATGAAAGTAGAATAATTACCATGGATAATCCTTTTCTTGAGTGTTACTATAATGCTACTAAGTTCTAACCCTGAAAGACTTCCGGGAGTAAGTCTATACAAGGGGGGGAGGATGTAAGGCCCCTCTCTTTGTATTAGTGTCATAGCCTTTTATTCTAAACTTATACTATGTTGTTGTGGGGATTAAGGGTGCATAATTTAGATGATATAAGACCCAACTATGCTTGAGTATGACTGTACTTTTAGTCATTTGATTCTAAGAGAAGCTTAGTTAAATTATTATGTGAATGCTTCCATTAAGATATGTGACTAAATCTACATGTATAGATACTATAAGTTTTCATCCTATACTATGTTTCTAAGGTTACTTGGTAATAAAGCTCCTTTCTTATCATTTGACTCATGTTGATTTTGAATGTCTCCCTCTTTGAACTCATTTTTGAGCCAAGTGAAGTTATGATAAAAATAATGCATGGTTTAACAATAATAATATGGTCTATGGACTAATATGTCTTACTATTCCTGAGGATACACTACATCACATAGAGCACATTGAGTTCCCTTTCACTACTTGGACCATTATCCAACGGTTGTATGGAGACATTGGATCTTCATCTAAAGGTGATGTTTCCTTAGATAAATAGGCTATTGTGGATGTTATTAAGATTTATGTTGCCCCATCTTGTGATGACACATATTGTGTGGATGACCAACTCATTGATACCCCATCAACAACACCTGTTGTAGATTCAAATTCCAAAGATGCTTCTTTGAGAGCCTCGAGTGATTCATTGCAACAAGATCATTTATGTCTTTTGGATTCAATCCATTGGGAGCAATTTCTATTAGACATTTCTTGTTTGTTTGTAGAGTCCCTCATTTCAGATCTAGATGACAATATTCAAGACATATGTCTTTTCTATTAGGACCACTCTTTTGTCCTTGCATTTGTTGCTACTTAAATGTATGGTGTTGCTTCTTCAAAAGCTTCCAATGACTTCTTGCAACAGAGAATTCATAGTCTTCTTGATTCAATTTTGTGGAACGATCTCTTAACAAGAGTTTTAGACTTGTTTATGGAGATGCATATTTCAAATTTGGAGGACAAATTTGAGGGGTGATCTATCCTCTTTGGTGATAGTCATTGCATAACTATTTTAAAACCATCATTGTCTTTAGATCTTGTTCTACACCAGCCTCTAGGAGATTCTAAGTTTTCATTTTCAGTAGTGTGGCCTAGAACACCTAGTTTGATTGTGACAAATTTTTAGCATTGGCATGGGGACACTTGAGCAGAGTTTAGAGACTTCATACATCTTGCACTTTCTTCCTACATATTCCTTTCAGGACTTGGGAGATAGCTTGCACACACCTTTGATTTTGTTTCTTCCTAAGGGGAGGAATGTTGTTCAACCATTGTGGACCATATTTTGTATCTAGTTTCAAGCATCTACCACTAGTCCTCTTTGGGGGGGGTCCTTCTTCTCTGGGGGAGAATTTGATATGTACCTTGATACCTAACATGGCCCCATTTGTTGAAACCAATCATCTTTTACATCCTCCGAAGTTGTGATTAAGGGGGGGTGTTAGTGTAGGTTTTTATTTTCCTTGTGGGGTAATTTATTTTCCCATAGTTATAGGTTTTTCTTGCACATTTATTAATTTTGCTTAGTATAATAAAGTGGGTTTCTTATTCAATAACTAGGAGATAAAGTAATGAGTTGTATCCACCCTTCAAGGGTGGAGTATTTACTTTTTCATCACTTTATTGAATGTTGTTAGTTATTGGTGGTCAATTCTCATTGGTTGATTTTCCACCTCCGTCCTCTCCTTAGTTTTATATAAACTCATTACCCAGCTTGTATTTTCATCTTGTAAGCTCTTAATGCAATTATGTCATCCTAACATTGCATATCTCTCGAAGTTGCTAGTTTGCATTATTTATATTTTTCTAGTTTATGTAACTTTGAATTTATCTTATAAAGTTCTTTGGGTTATTCAATCTAGTTTAGAGTTCTAACACGATGAAGTTGCATCACCATTTCCTTCTTTATATAGAACTCTTGTCTCGCCTACATCAACTTTTATCATGATAAATTTTGTAGATATTCATGATTTGACCAATCCAACTCAATCATCATCTATGTCGATATCATACGTAACAATATCAAATTCACATTGGTCCAGTTATCACCATACACCCATTTCTGCTGTCATAATAGTGGTTTACAATTCCTGAGAGGAACGAATTTTAGCTGAAATCACATATTTTTAGAAAATATAATGATTTAAGCCTTAAAAAGTTCCATTTTAAGGATTCCAATTGAAGAGGGTTTGATCAAATCACCTTAGATCAAACCCCTTGGATAGAACCTCACTAGTTTTAAACCATACCTATAAATGCATCTCCTTTACACCTATCAAAATGCTGATAAAAAATCACTTTTGATTTAGCTTTTAGGGATCAAATGAATTCATTTAAAATTTATTTCAAATGATTATGGTATTCCTTAGAACAAGCTATCCAATGAATATAATTTTAATATGTTTTGGTTTTGTTATGTATTTATTTTTTAAGTTTTATTAAACATAGGTTTTTCATCAAAAATGAATTTCTTTGTTCTTCACATGTGGAAAAATAGAAGATTATCAACCAAAAAAATTGAAAAATATGAGTGCCCTAGATATTGAAGTCCTTGATCCAAAAAAATAAAATAAAATAAATTTTGACATATACAAAAAGTTACGCGTTATGGTCGCGTTGTGTGAATGTAATTTGTTTGACTTTGAAACTTGATTAAGGAAAAATATTCAATAAAAACTATCTAACCAAGTGTAAGCACTAGATATTAGAGTTACAAATCTAAATTTGAAAGAATTAGAATTTTATCCTTCATGGAAAAAAAGTTATGTGTTATACGTTGCGTCACTTTTTAAAAATGTTGTTTTCTGAAAAAAATCAATTTTCGTGGGCAATGGAAAAAGAAGTGCAATTTGATTGCAAAAATTTTGAAAAAATATTTTTAGAATCTATAGACAAAATTTGATGAGACTCTAGTTTTCACCATCTTCAAATTCCTCACAGTTTAGCCGCTATAGGTGCCCGAATGTGAAGATTTAGTTAAAAATAATAATTTCAGTGTCCAGTTTGGCCAAAAATTGTAAACCACTATTATGGGATCACCGCTTAATCCATCTTATCAACATCCATCATACATCAACATTGGCTTCGATATCTTTGAGCATCATTTGAAGGTATAATTTTAGTCTTTGGAACAATGTGCAAAATTCAGAGGAACTCATCTTACTTCCTACATATTCCTATTTGGAATTGGAAGTCATATTGCACATATTTGTGGTATTATTTCTTTCCAAGGGAAGAAATGTTGTTCAATGTTTGTGGGACATTTTTAACATTCAGTGTCAAGCATCCATGAGTACTACAAACATCGTTTTGAGGGGAGACTACATGGTTTCTTTTCTCTTATTAGTTTTGGGAGGAAGCATTTCCTCACATGGACTTAATCACTTCACATTTCGTAAGGGGTCACATAGACCTTCTCTCTTTTCTCTCTTATGGGGGAAAATTCATTGTACATTGTGTTAGAAGTAGTCCTTGGAGGTCATGATGAGTCCTCCATCTATCACTTTATCTTCTTCACTTTTACATTTCATTTCATTTCTCTTTTGGAAAGGAGTTTTATTTCTCATTAGGTTTTCTCCCTTTTACCTAGTTTATGACAAATTTGTACATGAGCACCTAACATGGCCTAGTAGTCGAGACTCATCATCTTGCATACATTACTCCATAAGTTGCACTTAAGGGGGGGTGTTAGTGTAAATAATGTCTTTATCCATCTAGTTAGGATATCGCCTTTCTATGATTGAGCTATTCACACTCATAGCTTAAGTTTACTTAGGTTTCTTTTTATTTCTTTTTTTCACTTTACATGGTTGATACATGTGTCCTCATCACTTGAGACACTTATTGAAAATTTCTCACACTTGTCAAGTGAGCTCACAACTATTCTATCTTTGGAGGGGTCATCAATCATTGTCTCCTACCTTCTGTCCTTATCCTTTTGACCAATGTCTCAACATGATCCCATTTCCCAAACATTGTGAAATCCCAAAGTTCAATGATTACAATGGGAAATTGGATCCAATTGAACCTCATCCACCTTGCCTATATATGCAAGGTTTCTTATTTTACTATACACTCTGAATATTATATGATAGTTATCCTATTGTGTTTATCATTTTGAAAGGTTATCAATTCGAGTTCTCTGATCTTGGAATTCTCCAACAGAGAGATCATTATACATACACATGTTTTATGATAGTTTTTGGATAATTCTTGTTGCTTGAAGTCTCTAGTGGACGTTCTTGAATTTTTATTTTATAGTTTAGTGCTCTAGTGGAAGTTCTTGAATTTTTATTTTATAGTTTAGTGCTCCAATAATAATGGATTTATTCTTTTCCCCTTTAGCTTTACTTCATATTTTGATCCCTTTCCCATGGTTTCAATTCCATATCACTAGGGACTTATTTCTGTATTGAACTTTGTGTGGTCATACTCTTGGATGCCACATTGGGAGCATAAGCCTATTTTAGTGTCTTTTACATGGGTGTTCTTGACGACTAAGGTTTCACCACCACTACATTTCCCATATAAGGGGAAACATTATTAGAATTCATTGATATCATTCCTTTCTCATGTGCTTATATGATGCACTCTTTATAGTCATTTCTATATGCTTACATTCTTACATGCTTATATTCTTAGATTAAATTTACTTTGTATGTATTTCTTTTCAATTTACGAAAATTCCTTGTATCCTATAAGTACAACCAATGTTCCTACATGTTTAAATATGCACACAATCACATGATTTCATAGAGACTCATCTTATGGAGAAAACATACACAAATAACAAGCACAATTTAGCATATCCTTGTAGGGTTCATTGCTCTACATGGATCCCATGAAAACATCTTTTGAGTTTCTAAATACTTCTTCACATGCATGTTTGTGAGTGATACATACTTTGAGATACATGATATTATAGGATTCACATGCACCTCAAAAAGATAAAAATGCAACAATGAAATTTGTATACCCATACCATTTCCCATTTAGTTTTTTGTCTCTTTTGAGCAGAATTCTTTGATACATAGAAAATTTGTCAAATGTCATAATATTATACAAATTTGGGTCCCTTTCCCCATGTTATCCACCTATTAGTTATACACAAACCTATGCACCTACTAGTTATCCCCTTTCACATGTTCACACACCTCATACATTTGGGCTATCCACTTTTTTTATCACACCTATGCTCATAATTATTCTATGCACATGCTATCCACTAAGATCTAGTCTATTTTCTATCTTAGGTTTAGTTTGGGATCATGAGGTCATTCTCCTAGTTGTAGATTCATCCTACATGTTGGGACTCAAATTTTCATTTGTCTTTTTGCTTGAGTCCCTTCCCTTTTGTGTGCTTGTGAGATCCCCTTTCATTGACCCTATGTTGATAATCAATAATTGATATCTAATATGGGTGGTATTTTACCAAATTTTTTAGCATAGTTGAGTAGATCATGAAAAATTAGGCCCAATTACTTTTTGAAGTTTTTTCAAAATTCGCTAATGGATGAAAGTTATGCCTTTATAGGTTTTCTCCTTCCATCTAATCCAAGTGAAGTTCAGATGCCTTTTCATGTATAACGCATTTCAGTTGGGTTTTCCCACAAAAAGGTATAAAACATGAAAAGTGGTTAAGTGTTGGTCTTGTGAAAATTTGTTGTTCATCTAAACCTTCCTTTGGCTCATTTTTGTCTAGTTTAGTCAATTTTTTTTACTTTGAGGGAATGCTGCGTTCATCCAATTTTGTGAGCTTTTCCATGTGAACTTTTCACATTTCCACTTGTTGATAGTTTCCTCACAAGTGCAGTTTGTTGGAAACAAAAGGACAAACAACTGAAAGGGGGGGTGAATCAGTTGTCACATAAATTATACTTATTAAACTAATTCTCATATTTGATAAATAAACATGAAAGCATAATCTTCACATCAAAAACACAAATAACACCAAGATTTTTTATGTGGAAACCCTGTTAGGGGAAAAACCATGTGGAGGTTAATCCACAAGATTATACTCTGTTAAAAGTATAAAAGAATTATAAATGGGGAATGCACATGCATTCAGGCACACTGCTCAAATACAAAAAGGCTTACTATCCGAAGGAAGACACACTGTGTTACAGAAACATTCAGATTACATCTGGAAGATTTTTGAACTAAGAAAATAGCATCTACTAATGCTTGATTACAATTCTGGTTAAGCACATAAAAATTTTCTCACTCTTCTTCACACTTTACTTATACCTTCGAATGATTAGAATGGTATTCATACACAACACTCGCATACTTTGCACACCACTCACACACCATGCCTTCAAATGGTATAAAGAATCGATCATATATATCCACAACTAAGGATGACATCTTCTACATGTTAGATTTAACAAAATATAAAATGTGTACAAACTGTTAGCCCATATCAATAAAAAACTTATCAATGTGAACCAAACAATGTCAAACAAAACATAGTAAGGATCCAAAACAACATCCTCAAACATGAAACACCTTAAACAATTATGCCCCGAAGATCCACAACACGCTACAATCACCTTGTCGGCCATGATCATTGAAAACATGAACTCATAGAAGAAAGTCACCAATTGCGAGCATAACGATCAATGTGGACCAACAACACAGATAGAGCACGATCTAGAAACATCCACAAACATCATGAATCACCACATAAGCATCCATAACAAATCAAATTACTAGAATTGCATTATCTTCTTTTAGGAACACCAAATGAAGTGACAAAACAACTATCAAAACACATACAATCACAAATCAATCAAATATTCATGCGAACCTCTAAAAATTCATGTGGAAAAACTAGATGTACTTGAAAAAAAACCCTTTAATCCACAAGCTCTTATCATCAATATACTAAGCTAGCCACCATGTTGAACTTCACTGTATCACTGACAACCTACAACTTATTTTATTGCAATTTTCTCAATATCCTTGACATATACAACCTTAAAGACATTAATGCAATTAGTGTTGACATCAGTGACAACCACATATCAGCAACATCCAACAATCTCCCCATTTATCATTGATGGAAACACATGATGTGAAAAACACCATCAACGACACTTTCCTTAGCACTTTCTCCTCAGATTTTGACTCTTTTCTCCTCAACTCTTTCACAGTTTTTCACATGACTCTTCTCTCCCTTTGACATCAATGACAAAGATACACATTATCTTTTTCCACACAAGCTATGAACCACATTTCTGAACATCTGACTACTCCCCCTAAGTAGCAGCCACCACAACATCGATCTAGATCACAAGATATGACTATGAAATGCATAGAATGATGCAAGTTAATGCATCTTAATTTTGATTAGGAGGGGTAATCACCCCTAGCTTCCCTCTGAGATACTCAAAAGTATCCTTAGGAAAAGGCTTGGTAAAGATATCTACAATATGTTCCTCAGTGGGCACATATTCCAATATGACTTCCTATTCACTCACCTTCTCTCTCAAAAAGTGAAACTTGATAGATATATGCTTGGTTTTTGAATACAACACCAGATTCTTAGAAATGTTAATTGCACTTGAATTATCATAGAATATAGCAATGGGTTCATCATACACAACTCTGATATCTTTCAACATTTTCTTCATCCACAATACTTGAGTACAATTGTTAGCAGCAACAATGTATTCTACCTTTGCAGTAGATAAAGAAATTGCATTCTGCTTCTTACTTAAGCATGAAATCAACTTCTTTACCAAGAAAAATGCACCACCACTAGTACTCTTTCTGTCATTCACATCTCCTGCCCAATCAACCTTAGTAAAAGAACTCAAAGTAGGGCCATCTTCTTTAGGATACCATAGGCCAAAATCAACTATCCCCTTCAAGTACCTGAAAATCCTCTTCACAACTGTCACATGAGATTCCTTAGGATCAACTTGAAATCTTGCAACAATGCACATGACATTCATGATATCAGGTCTAGTTTGAGTCAAATAGAGCAATCTACCAATCATGGATCTGTATCTAGTTTGATTTGTTTTATTAGAATCATCATCTTGTGTCAACTTACATCCGGTCACTATACACACCAATTGGCTTTGAATCTTCCATACCAAACTTCTTTAGCAATTATTTCACATACTTGGACTGAGATATAAAGATTCCCTTATCTAGCTGAGTAATTTGCAATCCCAAAAATAATTTCATTTCTCCAATCATATACATCTCAAACTCACTTTGCATCTCATTAGCAAACTTCATGCACAAACTATCATCTCCTCCAAAAATGATATCATCAACAAAGACTTCAACAATCAAATCTTTATCATGATCAATCTTGAAATATAAATGACTATTAGTAGTACCTTTATTAAATCCAAGCTTCAACAAATACTTTTCCAATCTGGCATACCATGCTCTTGGGGCTTGCTTGAGTCCATACAATGTTTTCTTCAACCGGAAAACCATATCTCCCTAATCAATCAATTGAAATCCACCAGGTTGCTCAATATACACTTCTTTTTCTAGTTCACCATTTAGAAATTTTGAGTTGACATCCATTTGATAAACCTTGAAGTTTTTATAAGTAGCATAAGCAAGAAATAGTCTCACTGCTTCAATCCTAGCAACAAGGGAAATTTTTTCTTCAAAGTCAATTCCTTCCATCTGAAAATATCCTTTACACACCAGTCTTGCTTTGTTTCTAACAAATTCACCTTGCTCATTCAATTTCTTCCAAAAAAATCATTTAGTTCCAATTACATTTTTGTCCTTAGGTCTAGGAACAAGAATCCATGTATCATTCTTCTCAATTTTCAATAGTTCTTCTTTCATTGCTTCCACCCAATGTTCATCTTTACATGCTTCATTGACACTATTAGGCTCAGTATTTGAGATCAAACAATATTCTTCTATAATTTTTCTCCTAGTTTGAACTCCTTTGTTTTTATCACCTATGATCTGATCTGAATGATTTAGTCTTACATACCTTGGAGTCTTAGGGTGTTCTTGAACTTTAGGCTCTTGTGGTCTCACTTCTGCACTTTCACTAGTTTCTTCCTCTTGATTTTCCTGATTCACCAGAATGATCTTAACTTGATTTGGAGTCTGAAATTTCTTTCCTTTGTCTGAACTGTCATTTTGATTGTTTGAATCATATCTGTAGGTTCTGGATGGTCTAACTGTGTCTTCATCAACCTTGACAATAACACTTTCAATTACTTTCTTCAATCTCTTATTGTAGCACCGGTAGGCTTTACTTTTAGTAGAATAACCAAGAAAGATTCCTTCATCACTTCTAGCATCAAAATTTCCTATATCTTCATCTCTTTTGATATAGCATTTACTCCCAAAGATTTTGAAGTATCTAACAGTAGGCTTATGACCATACCATAACTCATAAGAAATCTAACTGGTATCACCTTTGACTTGTACCTAGTTGAGAGTGTAAACAATAGTACTCACAATTTATCTCTAGCAGATATGCAGAACATTTCCTTCCAGCATCATAGTCCTAGCAGCTTCTTGAATTGTCTTGTTCTTTCTTTCCACAACTCCATTTTGTTGAGGGGTCCACGGGGCAGATAATTGCCTCTTTATCCTATGCTCTTCACAAAAAGAATTAAACTCACCGGAAGTGAATTCACCACCTCTATATGATCTCATACATTTAATCTTCAAACTTGTCTCTGTCTCAACCATAGCCTTAAAAATCTTGAATTTCTCTAGAGCTTCATATTTTTCCCTAAAGAAAGTAACCCACATCATTCTAGAATAATCATCAATAAGTAACATGAAATACCTATATCCTTGTAAACTTCTGACTCTAGAAGGACCACATAAGTCAGTATGCACAAGCTCCAACACTTCATTTGAACAATGTTGTTTGCTTTAGAATGAAACTCTAGATTGCTTCCCTAACTAACATTCCTTGCATATGGTATTAGTAGGTTTTATCAACTTAGGAAGATCTCTCATTTCCTGAGTAGAACTTATCTTAATAATATTATCAAAATTTACATGACACATTCTCCTATGCTACAACCAACTTTCATCAACTTGAGCAATGAAAGAACTTTTACTAGCAACACTCAGGTGAAAGATATTGCCTTTTGTTTTTGTACCAGATGCAATCACATTTCCAAAACTCCCCAATATTCTACACTTTCCATCCTTGAATTGAAGATTGTATCCCTTGTCAACCATCTGTCCAACACTTAAGAGATTATGCTTCAAACCTTCCATATATAAAACATCATCAGTATTATGCTTACCATCAAGAGAAATGGATCCTTTGCCATAGTCTATTACACCAGCTTTGTCATCACCAAATCTTACAACACCACCATCATACTTTTCCAAGCTCACAAGTTTACTTTTATCACCTATCATGTGATGGGAGCATCCACTGTTAATCACCCATTCATATTTTTCTTCAACTCTGGCAGCTAGAGCTTTCTCCACATTTGTGGAACTAGCAGATTCAGTAGGTACTGGATCATTTTCCTTGATAGCAATAAATACCCATTTGTCCTCACTTAAATTCCCTTTATCAGATTCATGATCTGGCACACCTTCATCAACAACATAATAACACTTTCTTTGGAATCTAGGCTTGTTAGGTCTTGGCTTACGAACTCTTTTCGAACACCTTGAGGAAAAATGACCTATCTTATTGCAAGAAAAACATTTAATAGGAAATTTCCCTTTATACTTACCTTCTCTCTGGCTTCCCTCTTGACAATAAGTGCTTCAAGCTCATCTAGTTTTCTCTCTTCTTCTTCAATCTCTCTCATTTCCTACTCATACTTGGACATTTTTCTAGAATAACTTTCTCTCAGATCATATCTTTGCTTATCTTTTCTAGAGATAGTAGTTTTGAATGCAGATTTTGTCTTAGGAAGAGAATCACCAAACTCACTTAACTCAAAAGCAGTAAGCTTACCAATCAACATGTCTTTGGTTACATTTGTCACAGTCCAAATCTCCTCAATAGCAGTAGCTTTGGCTTTGTATGTAGTAGGCAAGGATCTGGGCACTTTAGCAACAATCTCTAATTCTTCCAATGTTCCACCAACACATCTAATACTATACACAAGTTCATTCACTCTTTGCATAAAAGAAGTGATGTTCTCATCTTCACCCATTCTCAACATTTCATATTTGCCTTTCAGGATTTGCAGCTTTGCAATCTTCACATAGGTATCACCTTCATACAAAGTTTCCAACTTTCTCCAGATCTCATAAGCAGTCTTAAGCTCCATTACATTTGTCATCTCGGAGTCAGTCAGAGCACTCAACAATGCTTCCTTAATCTCACCTGTAGTAGAAGGACCATTCTGTGGGATGATATATCTATTCTTTGTAATTGTCCAGTAATGTTCACCAATGCATCTTAGATGACACTCCATTCGAGTCTTCCATAGAGAATAATTAGTTCCATCAAATCTCAGACTATCCTTCTTATATTTCGCCATCCTGGATCACCTCAAGCTATTAAGTTCTTCCAAGGAACTTGCTCTGATACCAATTATTGGCAACACAAGGGCAAACAACTAAGAGGGGGGGGGTGAATCAGTTGTCACATATATTATACTTATTAAACTTATTCTCAAATTTGATAAATAAACATGAAAAGCATAAAACGTCATCACATCAGAAACACACATAACACCAAGATTTTTTACGTGGAAACCCTATTAGGGAAAAAACATGGTGGAGGTTAATCCACAAGATTATACTCTGTTAAAAGTATAAAATAATTATAAATGGGGAATGCACATGCATTTAGGTACACTGCCTAGAGCTCATTGTGCAAATACAAAAAGGCTTACTGCCCAAAGGAAGACACACTGTCTTACATAAACATTTAGATTACATCCAAAATATTTTTGAACTGAGAAAATAGCATCTGCTAATGCCTAATTACAATTTCGGTTAAGCACATAAACATCTGCTCACTCTTCTTCACACTTTACTTCTACCTTCAAATGATTAGAACATTATTCACACACAACACTCACATACTTCACACACCACTCAGACACCATGCCTTCAAATGGTATAAACAATTGATCATATATATCCACAACTAAGGATAACATCTTCTACATGTTGGCTTTAACAAAATATAAAATGTGTACAAACTGTCGACCCAAATCAATAAACAATTTATCAATGCGAACCAAACAATGTTGGCCACAACATAGTAAGGACCCAAAACAACATCCTTGAACATGAAACACCTTAAACAATTATGCCTCAAAGATCCACAATATGCTACAATCACCCTGTCGGCCATGATCATGAAAAACATGAACTCACAAAAGAAAATCACCAATCGCGAGCACAACGATCAATGCAGACCAACAACATAGATAGAGCACAATCTAGAAACATCCACAAGCATCGAGAATCACCATAGATCCACAACAACTCAAATTACTAGAATCACATTATCTTCTTTTAGGAACACCAATTGAAGCAACATAACAACTAGTAGAACATAGATACTGATAATTTGATCAAATCTTCATGCGAACCTCTGAAACTTCATGTGGATAAACTAGATGTACTTGACAACAAACCCTTTAATCCACAACCTTTTATCATCAATATACTAAGCTAGCCACCATGTTGAACTTCACTGCATCATTGACAACCTGCAACTTATTTTATTACAATTTTCTCAATATCCTCGACATATATAGCCTTAAAGACATTAATGCCAATAGTGTTGACATCAATGACAACCACATATCAGTAACAAACACAGTTAACTTCAAAAATAAAATAATTATTATTTTACAGATGCATGGAGTCTGTCTTCCCATATCCGCCCCTAGTAGCATCATGTTCCTTTTGTAGAATTTTCTAAGTGAACTCCTTTCCGATGCTTTTGTTTGGTTCACTTCCATTTTCCTGTGTAGTTCCTTTTGTAGTCTTTTCCCATTCATCTAAACTTCCACTTCCGAAGTTCTTCATTTGATTAAGATGCATTCATCTACAAACATGTTCCGTCCCATTATCTTGCATCTATACCTTGATGATGTCATGTTGATGTCATCCCACTTTGCTTATGTCATCATTACATCACCTCATTTGAAGCCCCATAGTCCACTAATGACATCATGTTGACATCACCTTTGTTGACATCGTCATTAAAACTTTCCATCCAAAGTAGACTTGTTTTATGTGTTTTATAAAGTTGGAAGTTTAGTTGCTTTTCCCCATATGAACTTGTTGGAGGTCAATCTTTTGCAAAAGACTTGATGGTAGCCAAATTTCTGATATGTCCAATGGTAGGTTGAAGCCCCACAAAGACCAAAAAGAAAAAGAAAAAGATTGCATGAGGAAGACTTAGAAGTGAATTGGTCTTGGGATAGGTGACTATGGATGTTTCACTCTTTCTCGATGCACTTCCAAAATTAGATAGAGGTAAAGGCTAAGTATTGATGAGAAACTAATATAATGACTTCCCGTCTAGCTTGATGGAAGCTGATATCTCGCATGTGGAGTTTTCTGGGGATCCAAAGCTCAACAAGACCTTACAAGAATGGCGATAACATCGAGATGTATCTTGTATGGGCCCAAAATTCTACTAGAGCCATTCCAAGCCAATTTTTATGCCAAATGTTGATTTTATCTCTTTCATGAACATGATCCTCATGTCATATTTTGATCTAGATGCAAGTTGGATTTGTTGGCATTTAAATTAGTACCTCTAGAGTGCTGATTGTAAAGGTTCAGCTATTACAAATTTTTTGCAACACTTCTTCATTATTTAAAGAGGAGAAGTCCCTTTTTGCTGATGTAATGCATAAGAGAGGGTAGTATAGACTAAGATTTCTATCTTTTTGTACTCAGCGGTAGGACACAAGGGTGCACAAACACAATGTGCCGTAGCTAAGCTTTTCTCTAGTTTCAACAGATCTTAACTATGACTATTCTAGCTTTTATTCTATCCTATCTCCTCAAGGTAAACAGAGCAGGAGGGCATACGAGCGGGAATGGATTGGTTGGATCACTTGAATCTGCTGTCTCCTTAGAATATGGCCGAGGCTTTGAACTCTCGGATATACACTGGGATAAGGTTTTATACAAGCAAACGCTCTTCACGGTAAGTTGGATCTGAGACCTGCCAAGGAGGAGGAACCCCTATTTGAGGTATGGGCTAGGAAACAACTTACTAGAAACAACAAATTTATGATGTCTTGACCGAAAGACTTGCTAAGGAGGAGGAACCCCTATCCGAAGTATAGGTTGAAAGACAATTGATTAGAAAACAACAAACGATAACAATTAATAACAGATATCCAAGGAGGAGGAACCCCTATCCGAGGAGGGAAATGAAACAACAAGCTATTTAAAAACAAATACGTTATGGAAGAACTCAAATCTTTAGATCAAATTGCATGTGCCTTTTGATTTATTTCTTCAAGCTTTCTGAATGAATTATAAAGATTGGGACAACAAAGGCATGAAATCATGCACAATTACAATCAACCAATGAACTCTCATCCAAGAGTGAACAAATATTTGCTTTCAAAGCTGTTGGCAACAATGACACAACAATTTTGCATAGCAAGTAAAGGTTAAACAAATAATGAGCCCAAGGCTCTTATTTATAGAACTCAAAGGAGTAGGCAACCCTAAAATCTCCTTGAGTTAACAATGAGTTCTTTCCAATAAATAGCAAGATTTATTCCTATGAAAGGGGAACAAACAATTAACTGGAAAACTACAATTATCTGAAAGTAAACAAAGAGTCAACTAGAAACTACTTTAGTTGATTGAAAGAAGACTAAAGGTGAAATTTAATACAAAGTATTCCTCCAAAATAGACATCCACATTTAGTGGAGATCTGAGATCCACAAATTATGGAAGTCAATTAGACATCCTTAATCAGTGGGATTTGACAATACATGATTTGTGGGATGTGGAGTTAACTTGGAAAGGGGCATCAAGTTAACTCCAATTACATTTAATGTCTTTCTTGAGTTGACTTGGAAATAGACATCAAATCAACTTTAAGTATCATAAATGCCATTTGGAGGGTAGGACGTCCCAACTAGGTGTCTGACACCTCATCATCTTGAGTCAAAAACTCCTTTAACCAGTTGTTGACCTTTTTTTGCCTCTTGCAAACTGCTTTTGATAGTTGATCTTCTTTGTAGCTACGTCATCTAGCCTTGTTGACATGGAATGTGGAAGGTAGTGTAGTAGTAACCAGTGGTGGCTCTATGTTTGGAATGACTACCTTCTGTATTTGGCTATGGTGTGAATGGTGATGTCATTAACGCCTTCCAAGGCATCCAATCTTGACTACAAACTTTTCTTGATGCATGTCTGTGTCGAGTGTTTTCAAAAATTTGTGAAGTAGGACCATTTTGGTCTTGATTTCAATTTGAGATTACTATATTCTGAAAAACTTGATCGTTGACTATAAACATGGATATGTTCAGACAACTTTTGAAAACCCCTAAAAATAGCCACCCGCTGAGAAGTATTTTTTTGGAAAAAATCTGGGACATGGGTTTTGTTCATGCTTCAATGCTAAACAAACCCAATTCCTTAGATTTTTGGTTATGAGACTTCCAAAAAAATCCCTAAAAATAGGGGCAACAAGTTTGCTAATTCTAGAAAATTTGAAGAGATGGGTTTCACTGGAAAATTATGCTGATCACATACCCAGTTGGCCAAATCTGTGATAGCCTGTTGTTTTCTATGACATGCAAGAAATTTAAGACAAAAGAGAGGAAGTAGACAAGAGGAAGATTGGAAGTTATTGCTGCCTTCTTGGAAAAAATATTCTGCTGGATGCAACCTCTGAGAAGACAAACTTCCTCTGTCATTGATCTTTGAAAAATCACAAAGAACGATTGAAAAACCTTCTTCAAATCTTGAAAAATGTCCTTGGAGAGCTTATTGCTCTTCAAACCCTCAACCTACAAAAGAAATGAGCATAATGGACGCCTAGGCTTGATCATATAGCGATTTGTGCTTGAATCCATGAAGTTTGGGAGCCTAACTCATGATCTAAAGCTGATTTGGCTTGATTTGGAGTTCAAAAAGGTTGATTTCCACTGATGGTGGGTGAGTTGGCCAAGTTTGCCTCCAAAATATCTTAATTGAAGTCAACAAACTTGCCTTTGACCTTTTTAGGTGTCCCTTTTGAGTTTGAGTGCTTTTTCATTATTTTGCATGTTTGAATGACCTCTATTTGCCCTTCATTTCAGGTCAATCAGATGATGCTGAGAGGCTGACGATAGATTTACTAAGTAGTCAGATATGTGTTGAGAAAACTTGCTTAGGAGGCATTAAGCCAAAAAGCTGAGTTTGTGACCCTAAAAAGAAGGGCGCCTTTCTTAGAAAAGGCGCTTTTTCCTTGTCTTAGCACGTTTTTGAATGTTCTCAAAACAATCTCTTTCTGGTGTTTTCCACTTGATTGCTTCCACTAGCTACTTGGCAACTTTGATGGTCGTGTTGTTGATTTCATCGAGAGACTGGATGATAGCTGAACAAGTTCTCCACACACGGTGGCTGCTGAATCCATCAATAGGTGCCTCAGAAAGAAGGGCGCCCCTGGTCAGCAGGGGCACTTTTGGCTTGCAATTCACTGATTAGACCCTTATTTAGCATGCTTAGCTGATTAGACACTATAGTTGTTAAACTCATCTTACATGTTGGTAGATAGATTCACTGAGTAGCTGGAACAGAGTCAGAGAGATCTTATGAAGGAAACATTTCTCACTAGGTGACATCTTAACCTCTTTATTGAAGGGTGCCTCTCCTTGGAAAGGAAACCATTTTCATGCTGGATCATCATGTTGATAGCCGTTTCTGATGTCTTCGTCAACTGCCTCTTTTCACTCTATTGACAACCGTCAGTGATCACTTTGTCAGATGATCTTGTTGATTGTTTTGTTGTCAAGCCAGTGGGAGAATGTCGAGGATGATTGCCTTGGATGATTCAACAGGCTATGTTTGACCCTTGAGATTGAAGGGCGCCTTTCTCTAGAAAGGGCTCTTTTAGCATGCTGAGTGATTTCTCCTTCGTAACGTTTCCAGAGTTAGTCAAATTTTGACCTTTTTTGATTTCAAAAATCTCCATCATCAAACAACATCTTTTTAGACCTTTTTTTCCATGGTTGCATCATTGAAGCTTTTGAAGCTTAGCTTTCAGCACCTGGTACTGGTTAATCTGCCATTAATGGCTGTAGAGCTCGTAACTTTGTTCTTGAAAAACAAAAATAGACCCACCAAAGTAAAATGTGTCTTTTGATGATTCTGACTTGACCAATGTGATCGTGAAGTCATTTAATCCTATCAAAATCATTTTCAATCATTTTCGGGAAGGTCTTATTTTTAGGGGTTTCCTTGAAAATAGGGGTGCGTAAAACCCTAATTTTCAAATTTTCAAAATTTTGCACATGTGTTCCTTAATAGAAACCCACAAAGATCCTATGTTTGGTTTGATTTAAAACAAACTTTTGATGGCATTTTTACATGATTTAGCTAAATTTAAGCAGAATGCCAAAAATTTATTTTAAGTACAACAAGATTTTCACATATCTTGTTCCAGCTCAAATTTCTACAAGAGCTAGAATTGGTTGATGTGAATTTGGATTTGTTGCAGGAAGTTTGGAGGCATTTGGATGCAGCCAAATGGGTGTTGATTCTCTGCATAAGGCAATTTTAACATCTTAATAGGGCTCAAACTTCTGTAAAAGGTGAATCGATGGTGGAAAATGTTGCACAACTTATCCTCATCCTCTCCACCTTCTCGCATTCATGGTGTCATTCACCCAAATACCAAAAGTAATTACAAATTTTCTCCATCGATTCACAACATTCATTTTGGGAAGGAGTAGGATCTAGGTTGTGCATTTTGAACTGCTTTAATGACAATATTTTAGGGTTTTGCCCCTTGGTGTATATGTTAGGGTTTTGTCAAATTTTGAAAGGAGGTTGGTCACAATGTGGTTTCCAAACACCAAGAAGGATTGCAAGGAATTCAACAACACCACAATCTAGTTTACTAAGAGATTGCAAACCTACGAAATCAAAGAAGACTAATACTATAATAGGATTTTGTGTTGTAGAATGTCTCCATGACACTTTAAGTATATAGGAGGGTTTCTTAGTTGCAACTAGAGATTTTCCATTGCCACATTTGATAGCATGAATGAAACGTTGAGTTAGATGAGTGTGACGACATTATGGAAACATTACAAGGTTTGTAATGATCTTTCTATGAATATGTGGTTGTGTATGGATTACTAAGTATACTTTGGTGCAAGGTTTCATATTGATCGATGCATGCTAATGCATAGTTGCATGTTCTTCTTTTCGTATTTGTTCTTTTCTTAGTGTTGTGACTATGTTTCCCAGCAGACATGAACTGATCTAGAACCATACACCAATCTCACACCATCAAATCAAACACAATCAATAGTATAGTAGTTTCTGTTCATTCATGACCTATTATTATAACTAGGATTTTATCATTACGAGAGCCTCAAATGAATCTATATCATGTGGGTTGTGTTTGCACATTTATATCAACTACATAGGGATTTTGAGGCAACTAATTGTTCTTGGTTTAGTGACAGTCTTTGGGGCCAAGACTTCAAGTTGACTTTGGTTGTCCTTGTCTTTTCATTCTTCATTTTATGTGATTTTAGTACTTGTTAAGGTATATCCCTAGGAATACCCTCCCAAGTCTAAGTTGAGCTTGAAGTGTAGGAGATCTAATCCATTCTTGTAGAGTTGGCCATTGATCATCCATAGTCGATTGATGAGCTAATTTCACTTGCATGACGACAACCCTAGTCTTGTGAGTGAGATTTGGTTCTAGGAAGTGGAGCAACATTTTTGAGACCTAACACTACCCAAATTCAAATATGACCAACATTACACATTTACCCTTCCCACGTAAGGTTGACTAAACATATGTTTGCACAATATATTGCTATGTACTTGTATTTAAAGGCATTCAATATCTAATGACTTGAGAGCCAAATTTGATTATCATTCACTATACACACTTCAATTGGTGCACTACAAAAATATCTAGTTTTGCACAATCATTTTAGGAGCATATGCATGACTAGAAGTTGTTGTTTTCAATTACTTGTACATATATGTGAGGATTGACCTAGAAGAACATGCAGATCTAGAAGCATATACATGACTAGATGTTTTCAATTAGTTGTACCTATATGTGAGGACTTACCTAGAAGAACACACCCCTTGCGACATACTAACAACCTTATAAAAATATTTATCGTCAATCTACAAATACCAAAAAAAATAAAAATTAATGACCAACAAAAATACACAATTTAAATGTAATTTTTACTTTTACACTAATATAATATCGAATCAATACCCTTAACGGAACGCATTCCTTTTGTCAACTTGGGTGCACTCAAACAATAGCTCCATAAAAAGGTAATAATGTGATTGGGAGGTCCCATCCGCGCCGAATTTTGCAACAGCGATCCTTTTGCGCAACGGCTAGTTATTTAAAATTGACAACGCTGAAGAAAAAGTCAAGTAATGGTTTGCCGGTTTATAGGGAAGGAAGCGGTATGAAAATCTATTGTAAAGAAAGAGAGCAGCACAAGAAATATGGCACCGTCTCCTTCGGGGCGGAATGGAAATGGCATGCGGAGTCCCATTGGCAGATCCCGTTTTGCAGGTGCAGAGCACCCCATTGAAGTTGTGGGACGGATCCGCCAATATCCTGGTGGAGGAGCAAAAGACAAGGCAATTCAAGTACTGCAGGGGCAGGGGGATCGCATGCGGGTGAGGACAGATTTGGGTTACAGGGATTTCAGACTTGACGGGGTTTCTGATGCCCAGAGCGATGGGCTCCCTGCATTTTACAAGAAATTTGTGCAAGCAAGGATTGATAGTGTAAAGGCAGGTGGGAAATGCACGGTTATGATGTACGGGCCTACTGGCTCAGGAAAGAGCCATACCATGTTTGGCTGCTCTGCTGAGCCCGGAATCGTTTACAGGGCTTTGGATAGCATATTAGGTGGAGATCAACACGACGAAAAGGCAAAACAGGTCAATGTCTCTGTCTTGGAGATATACAATGAAGAGATTTATGATCTGCTTGCCACTAATGCCTCCAAGATTAATGGATGCAGAGTATGTCTCATCTTTCTCTATTTTCTTGTTTTTTTATTGGTAAATGTGGGATTACAGCCCCACACCCTGGATCTCTCCCAGCGATTTAGGGGAGGATTGAATCGGGTCCTTCATCGTGGTAATGGTCCTATCTTACCAGTCAGTCATGCTCTGGACTTTCTATTTCCTTGTCTTTATCTTAATTTTGACAAGTATGTTCTTCAGTTTGAGCCCAAATTGAATGCTTTGGGATTCACTCTATAACTATGGATGGCCATTGCGGTTCCTATTTTCTTGTCTTATATCATAATTTTTACAGGCAAATACTTGAGTTTTAAACTTTTAGTCCAAACTGAATGCTTAGGAATTTACTCTTTAACAACGGATGGCCATTGTGATTCCTATTTTCATGTCTTTATCATAAATTTGAAAAGCAAATTTCTAAGTTTCAGCCCAAATTGAATGCTTAGGGATTTACTTTAATTATGGATGATCACAAATCCTACTAATTCTTAAGTTTCCTTGTATGCTCCATTTTGATTCTTAATATTGCCAATACACCCTACATAACAAAAACAAGGCAGTGAGTTGTCAGTGTTTAAGGTGCTTTCCACACATGACACAGGTTTTTTGTGTTGGTTTTGTCGGCTGGTTGGTTGCAGGCAAGACTAGAAGTAATGGGCAGAAAGGTGAAGAATGCGGTCTTTATCTCTGGTAGCAATGCTGTAAAGATTGCAAATGAGGTCGCCAAAGTAGAGAAAAGAAGGGTTGTCAAGAACACACTTTACAATGATAGAAGCTCTAGAAGCCACTGTTTGGTGGGTAACTATTCTTAGAAGGGGGAATTGCTTGTATTGAACACACTCTAATTGGTGAATCTAATACCTGGTTGTGTGTTCAGATAACATTTGATGTACCTGCCGTAGGAGGGAGATTGATGCTAGTAGACATGGCTGGATCTGAGAACATTGATCAATCTGGCTTTGTCGGGTTTGAGGCAAAACTTCAGGTATTCCTTTTATTGCTATCGTCATTTATTGTGCACAACATTTCTATGTTTAAGGTCAGACTGCAGGTATCCATTTTGTAATTCAGAGATTTATAACACAAGCATATCACACACACACAAGCCAAATGAGCGTTACTACAAAGAGAATTCCAAAACACAATATTAGAGTCACATTTCCTCCAAAATGGTATTGCTCTAAACTTAATAGCATCCGTACATCTAACTTTCCCCTCGTTTGGTAAATACCTTTTAATTGCTTTGAAAGATGTCATGCACAATATATACATATTTCTTTAGTTAATAATTGCAGACTTCATAGATAAAATGCATATAATTTTATCGATTTCTAATGTTCGGCATCACTTTTCTTTAACAAGCATCAAGGCAAGATTAATGTTTTAGGGTTTTGAATCACTCTTTTTGGCCAAACATCAGGATAAGTTTATTAGTTTCTAAGGTTTTGATCACTCTTCTTGGTCAATGACAAGGATATTTTATGATTGGATTGCAGAAACTCTTCTTGGTCACTGACAAGGATATTTTATGATTGCATGCTAGTCATAAAAAAAGGTTTCATGAGGCCACTCACACAAGAAAATCATGAGTGAGATAGCACATTTCCATGAGAAAATAATTACACATTTCTCCAATTCTAAATTAGTAACTGATTTACATGAATGTCCAATAGGATTCACTAAAAAGTTTCATGGTGTCTCTCACACAAGAAAATCACTAGTGGTAGCACCTTTCCATGGGACAATAATTGCCCATTTCTCCAGTTCTAAATTAGTAACTGATTTATATGAAGGTCCAATTCACCTCATAACATTAATGCTAATTATGAATGTCACTGGCAAGTTTATAAAAATAATAGATGCTATATTTGTTAACTATGCATCTTTTTTGAATGTTTCTGCCTATTTCTAATGGTAGCAAAGACTAGTATACTAATATCCAAGTAGTAATTCCTGCATCATTTATCATTCTTGTTGAACACATACAGAGATTATTGCATCAGATAACTAAAGTTTCACTGAACTTTGTTTCTGCATACTTTTGCTGCAATCTTAGACTGCTAAGATAAATCAAGGAAACGTTGCACTCAAGCGAGTTGTTGAGGCCATAGCAAATGGAGATACTCATGTGCCATTCAGAGACAGCAGGCTCACAATGCTTCTTCAGGTAACTAAATGAACCTTTTGCTTCATGGGATCTTATATTTAAGTTGAAAGAATTCCAGTTTCGATGAATCACGAGTCTCAGATAAATTATAGGATATAATAGTTGAAATAATAGTTTGATTAAAAGCTATCTTAGTTCATGTTGTCATTTTCGATTCTATGTAGATTGTTACATAGGTACTGTATTTGTTATTCTATTGCCGGCTATATAAAGTAGCACAATCAATGCAGAATTATGGCTTGTGCTTCCAATTTAACAGAGTTTTTCTCTGCTTTGTATAGGATTCATTTGAGGATAATGGAACCAAAATTCTAATGGTTCTTTGTGCTAGTCCTGATCCACGAGACATACACAAGACTATTGGTACCCTAGAATATGGTGCCAAGGCCAAGTGCATTGTCCGCTGCTCCAGTTCCCCTTCGAAAGAAAAAGTCTCCTCTCAAGGCATTGATTCTACAGTCTTGGGAGCACGCATTGTTGCTATGGATGAGTACATTTCAAAGCTTCAAATTGATAATAAATTGAAGGAGAAAGAGAGAGAAGCAGCCCAAAATGAGCTGCTAAAGAAGGAAGAAGAAGTCACAAAACTCAGAGCAAAACTTCAAGAAATTCAACAAAAACAGTCAGAAAAGCAAAAGGAGATAGAATTAAAGGTTGAAGAAAAAGCCAGACTGTTAAAACTAGAACTGTTAGGAAAATTTGAGGAGTGTCAGAAATCAGCAAACATTTTTGTGGAATTGGGTGAGAGGAAAATGAAGCAAAAAATTCTACAACAAGAAGAGGAGGTTGAAATGTTGAGGCACCGTTTGGAGGAAATAGAATCCGAGCTTAAGCACATAAAAAACACTTCTCTATCCAATAACCTTGAAAGGACGGATGTAAGTATAAATGAGAGAATACCTGATAACGTTGTGGCAGGGTATTTGGTTTCCAGCAGTGTTAGAGTTTTAGAAGGAATGCACATACAGCAAGAAAAAGATAAATTAATGTCTCCTTCAGAAAAGGTGCATGCTGAAGTGATCTCACGTGATAAAATGGAACTTAACAGTTTAAACTTTCCTGGCAAATCAAACAGAAATAAGCCAGACAATTTGAGGGGAAACCCCAAATTGGATTCCAAGGATCAATATGGAGAGAATGTGACAGTACTGGATGACTTGGCATTGTTGTCAGATAATGTTAGAAGTTCATTTTGTATTCTTAATAAAGATGAAAGAGTCTTAATAAATCAGCGGTTCCCTTTCCTGAAGTTGAACTCTACAGATAGCAATGGCAGTGGTCACAATAGTGATAGTCTGAAGGAGGAGGATCACACAGAACCAACAAGATCCATGAAAAGTGTTAGGTTGTCAACAGTTTATGAGGAAGAGGAAAGAAATGTTAGAGATGATGAATTTCCAGAAGAAGAGGTTACTTCCAGCAACAGAAATTGCATCACATCAGAGTTTGCTAAAACAAAGATCACAGATGGTTGCAAAGCAGAGGGAAAAATTCTTGGTCATTTTGAGCCCAAGTTGCAGCAAGTGAGTTGTTTACAGAATTCCACTAGACTTCCCCTTGATAACCAAGTTGAGAGGAGGGACTCTGAAAATTATGGGAATGCAATAACAAGATCATTGGGGGGATCAGAACAGATTGATGAAACTATATCCAGAAAGGCATGCATTCAAAATATCAGGGGTTCAGAACAGATTGATGAAACTATATCCAGAAAGGCATGCATTCAAAATATCGGGGGTTCAGAACATCAGATTGATGCAACTATATCCAGAAAGGCATGCATTCAAAATATCGGGGGTTCAGAACATCAGATTGATGCAACTATATCCAGAAAGGCACGCATTCAAAACATCTTTTTGCTTTGTGGTAATTCCAGAGAGCTTGCTCAGCAAGCAAGAAATACACCTCCTAATAAGCAAGAAACATCAAAAGGAACTAGAGTGGGGTTCGGCTGGAATAGCACCACCTCTTTTGAGGAACCAATTGAAAGTCTTAGCCCAGAGGTTGCAGGCTTGGTAACTCCAAGCTGCAAGAGCTCCTCCCCTCAATATTCTAAGTTGACCTCATGGAGCCATTCCCTAGAAGGAACTACTAGACTTGAATTAAGATCGCCAAGGCTGTTCACAATTGGAGAAATTGAGCTGGGGGTGCCAACTTCAAACATTCTTGCTCTCAACAACCAAAATCAAGCAGCGTTGACAGAAGAAACTTGTTTTCAACAAGTTGCTTCAGGAAAGTGTCATAGAGATGACCAGATCAAACAACAGGCACAAAGCAAAGAAAATGTTGAAACCCAAGCGGAAGAGGATGACAAATTTGATGTGTATGTGGAGTGGGAAACATCAAAGGGAGCCTCAAGAAAGTTGTTTCAAATCGTCAAAATGTCAAAGAGCACAAATTTGACAGATCTGCGAAAGATGATAGAGCCTCACATGGGTGAGAAGAAGCAAGAATTCATCTTTCTTATGCTTGGAGTAAGAACTTTTGTCAACATTTTTACTTTCATATTTTGTTTCTTTTATTTTAATTTCAGTTAAAATTAAAAATAGGTGTATTAGTTATTAACCAAAGTCTTACAGCTTAGGAAGATTTAGGTTTGGTAGTGCATCACTTTTGCATCTTACATTTCAGGTGATGAAATATTTGCAGGACCCAAATGGAGCTCCAGTTTCAAGGGAAAATGAAGCAAGCATCCAAATAACAAGCCTTCCAGATTGCCAAAACCAATGTAACAGCCGTCTTGCATGCTTACGTAAAGTCACTCATCACCTAAGATATCCCCAAGAAATTCCTTTGAACTCACTTGAAAATAAACTGCCTCTGCCTTCTTGTAAAACAAGCAGCAACAGCTGCATTCAAACTTATAACTGTAGCCTTGCTGCCCCAAACCCACCTGCCATGACTGGATACAAGGCTTCTCTGTTAAAGGGACTCAGACTATAGATTGATTTAGTATTGTATCTTAGTGGCTGACAAGGATCTAAACCGTTGTGGTAAAGAATGCAATTAACTATAAACCTTCTATGCATGTAGGCACTGTTTCCCTGCCAAAAATTTCAGGATCAGGTACTATATAATGCCAGCTTGTTACATTTATGACCTTGATAAATACATAGTTTCACTTTTGTAAGATAAACAGCAATTACTAGGTTTACTTCATCATGTCTATGAGCAAGTGCTATGTATAATTTTTGTAAGGGCTTTGTATGAGTAGTGTACTGGGCTTAAAATATGTTCTGTTAGAGTAGTACATTCATTTTTTGTTGAACCTAAAGCATGGCGTTTTGACCAATGGGAGAGGTTAGGGCTCAACTTTACTTCTGCCAGCCTCCGGCAATCCCATATTGAGGGGAGAACACTTGTCCAGTTCAATGTTAGGGAGCCACCAATGAGAGAGAGCAGTTGATTGATGGATTGTAGGCCATGAGTTTTGCTATACAATGGGACGGGCGATTTATGCACTTAACTGATTTTGTTTCTTCTTAATTCTTTTTTTGGAGTACATTAATTGTACAACATGTAATGGGTATGTTACTCTTTTGAAGATCATCTCTGACGGTTACACTGTATCACATCTAGCAATGCAAGTTTTGCAATGGAATTGAATGGCAATATACTTCCACCCTACATGGCTACTTTGCAAAGATAGACTCATTAGAGATACATAAACTCTACTGAAATGCACATGCTTTTTAAGGAATGCTATTAAGAATCTCTTGTAGTTAATAAAAGAATGAATTTATTTTCCTATATATGTTTTTAATTATGGAAAAAAACAGGTTTTGAAGGGACCCTGAAACCCTTTACAACAAAAAAATTCAAGCACACAGCTGGAAAATAGCAAAAAAGCCAAGAAAGACAAACAACACAAACAATTGCAACCAAGCTGCCAACAAACAAGGACGGAATACTACGCCACTCTTGGAACCTTCCTAATGCTCTGAGCACCCAAAACCTGGGAGTGGGAAGCACAAACATGTTTAGGACAATCCCTTTTCCATCTTTGAACAATCTTCCAAGTAACATCATCCTCCAAAGACTCAGATTGAGGGGAGAGGGGAGCGCAATCCCCCACAACTCCCAATAGGAGGTGTACTCTTAACTGACAGCATCCAATAAAGCAAGATCCATAGATTCGATCCTTGGCATCGAAGGGTCCAAAGGTGAATCAGCTGAAACAGGGCCTATAGAAGGCAAGACATCAAGAGTCTTTGAAGTCATCGTGGCCCCCGGGGCCAAGCTCTCCTCCATTGTCTCATCCTCAAAATCAATAAAATCACCAACCGTCAAATAAAAGAGTGAATTTTAATAAAATCATCTTGCGTCTGCATCTTATTGGTGAATTGATTGTCACATGGCAGCTATACTATTACCACTAACACAGCCACTTTGTAAGCATCGACTCATTTAAGATAAACTCTTTACTGAAATGGCCATGCTTTTCTAGGAATGCGATTATGAATCTTGCGTATGTTTAAATATATTGAATGATAACTTGTAAATTGAATCTACTGCTGAATTGATTGTCATGAGATGCTAAAGCCACAACTTCATTTTTATGTGGTTTTTTTCAATAAGGTAAATCAAATAAAGTTACCTTAGATCCCAATGGTAAATATGAAGAATAAACTACAAATCTGAAATATTCTAGTTATTCTGTACTTGTTCTGATCAGAATCTGCAATCTTAAAGCTGTCATAACGAGTCTCACTCTATCGAGTGACTTTAATATCAACATAAGGGAAGATTCTAGCAAGCTAGCAGAGATATATGGCCTATAAATCCAATTACAAAGCACTCACACAAAATCATTAGAAGCTGCCACAAGTGTAGAATTAAATCATCGTTTGCAGTACCTACTCAATCTGGAGTCTTCCAACAATGAGCAACTAGAGCAAAATGTGGTTGCTAACCTGCCTGCCCATGCCCATCCACCGCATCAATGTTTATTCGCATGGATTTAAAATACAGTGAATATTCGTGATTTAAAAAATGCTTAGCGAGTTGCTTGTTAAAAACTCAGCTGTTGAAGGCTCTCGAGAAACTGGCTAATATAATATATATATATATATTTTATGCTATGGATTTGAACAATTTTTTCAACAATTTCCTGGCTATGGAAAAAATAAATTAGTTTCTATCTTTCTTAATAGTATTGCGTGTTTATTTTTATCTATGTTTTGGATTGCTGAGTTTCGGCTGGGTCCCCTGTTCGAGTAAAAAATTTGTGCTGACAAGATTTTGCTGAGCCTCCCAAGTTTTTGTGAGTCTTAAGAGTTATTGAATCATGTAAAAGGACATTTAAATGTGTATTAGACAATCTTATTTTGACTTATTCAACACATTTGGAGTCACGACAGATCAATGGTTAAAATAGAAAAAGAGATTGAAAAGATCTGGCACACTAAGCTAGGTGATGGGAAATAGGAAAATGAAATTTTAGATGCACTTGGAAAGAGTGGTTACCATTAGAAATGGACTCAAAACAGTCCAAATTAAAGTTTCACAAATTTCAATGCCCGACTTTAGTGCAACCTGGTGGTATGTCCAAGGGTATGACTGCCTGATGTTGTGGTTTGGTGATTTCGGTCACAGAAACTCAGAATTTTCAGCAAATGTCCAAAATGATCTATTAATCATTTCTCTCTATAGACACATGTCAAGGTAAAGAGCAAAAGATTGAGAAAATTTACAAAATATGTTGATATCAAGCTTAAATACTGAAATGGGGGAAATGTAAAAGATATAAAAGCATAAGATAAAGCAATTAAATCAATTGCCTCAAGTCTTTTACATTTCCTATCTCCTTGGTTGAATTGAAGTGATGCTCCCTTCTCACTTGATTTGCTCCTTTGATGGTTGTAATGTGGATTGCTCTCACAACAACATAACCTTGGCAATATGAGAGTATGATGGTGATTTTAATGATATAAGTTTAGCATAAAAAGATTGATTAAAATAAAGAGCAAAGACCTTAATTTATAGATTTTTTGATGGTGAAATGGAGGGTCAAGATGCATTGCAAGATAGAGGGTCAAGATTGAAGGAGATGAAAGTGTCACAAGTTGGAGGCTTGAGAAAATGGCACATAGCATAGAGAAAAGGGCTAGGTGTGCTCACACATGTGTGTGCACATAAATAGGGCGGCTCATAAATGTGACAAGTGGGTTATAAGTAGCAAGTGTAGGAAGGTGGGAATAAGTGTGATTGTGATGCAATCAAAGGAAGAAAAACTCAAACTTCTCAAATCCACAGTTACACAAGGCAACAATCCAAACTCTTTTGTCAACTTCGAAGCATTCTTAACAATAACCCATCACATTTAACCGACATCTTAACACCTTTCAATCCTTCAAAAGAACTCTTTACAAGAGGGAATTAACAAATGCATACACTAGAATCCTATCAACAACATGGTCATCACAAACTGAAGAAATTCCTTACCAGATTGTCCTAACAACAAACTGTGCCTATTTAGACCTCAACAATGAGCAACTTCAAATTCCCCAAGCCCATTCACCTCTCCAATGACACCAACATGTATTAAAATACATGCACAACACAATTAGACCATTTTTACCAAACACCCATCCTCAAACTTCACTTTGGGCTCCCAAAAGGTGACTGTTATAAACCTGCCATACACTGGTCAGTGTACAAAAAGACGTAAAACCCTTTAAGTTTTCCAAACCCCCATCAGGAAAGTGCTTAAAATTCACCCCTACAACCTTTCCAAACACCCATGCCAAAGAGGAATTCCAAATTCTCAAACAAGACACTTAAAACTTCACTATATTCTAGTTTATCAGTCTGTCTTAATAGAACAGTCAATATACAATTGTTTCAAACTTGTAAATCCACCAAGCCATGTCTTGAAATGACTTACAATACACCACAACACTGTTTAAAGACAATATCATTCAAGAAGGTTTCAAAAATCACAAATAAAACTCTTTAAAACTCATTGTACAATGTCTTTTCTAGAATTTTACACATTTCCTAACCTAGGGCATCATAGAAACTGCCCTAAACCTCCTTCCCACACTTTGCTCCTTTGATATCACTTAGAATACATAACAAACTACCTACTGGCCAATTTACAGGAGGTTTCACTTGTTGAAATGAAAGAAACATAAATTACTTTAGTCACTGTTTACCCTAACAGAGGGTTTTGGCAGTTTTATGAAAAAACACAATAACTTACTCAAATTTGCACCAAATTGCATGAAACCAAGTTTATATTGAAGGTGATTGATAAATTTATCACTTACAATCAATTAGACATGCACACATGCCCATACAGGGCCGTACAACATCAAAGAACAAATAATTTATGTGTAAACATGCCAGAAATAGTGCCTTTTATTAATCAAAACCAAAAACTCAATCACCCACGCTTGTACAAATGGTTACAAGGCCTTTTAAAAGGAAATTCATCATGAATTTTCAGTTTCTAACTTCTTTCTACCGACCTAGAACACAAATGACCTTTGATATTCCATTATTTTGCACTTTTTTGCAATTTTGCCATTTTGCATCTTTGTATGACAACTTTTACATTTATTCAAATTTTGACATCAAATTTTAAAACTTGACCTCCTAAGGACTTTAATACATGGAAAATGACCCTTGAGCAATGTGAAACAACAAAATTTTAATCAACCTTCAAGATTTGCTTCCTAGATCATGACAGGGTCAAAATGCTCCTGCATCAGATTGACATGTGGGTGAAAAGGGAAAGAGTAGGGAAACTCAAAATGCTACGTGTAAGACTAGGGTGGCTCCACATTTAAGAGGGGATCTCACACATGTGTGATCAACCAATAGGTGAGTTGGTTAAGGATGATGTGGAAGGTGATGTTGACTTATATGTGCTCATGCATGTGTGAGTATTGAAGGGAGATATGGACACTTGTCACATGACTACAAGTTTGGGGATTCAAAAGAATAAAAAAATGAAAAAAATGTTAATAATGATTAGAGAATAATTAATTAATTAATTAATTGTAGTCAAAATAATTAATGTGTGGAGTCCAAAGTTGAATTAGTTAAATTAATCAACCTTTGGAAGAAATAAGAAGATTTAATTAATTAAATGTGATTCGAGAATAAGAATAATTAATTATGAGAAATAAGAATAAGATAAATTCAGGAATAATAATTAATCAAATATTCATTTTAATTAATTATGAAATAGGAAATTGATTTTAGGGTGTCTACAAATATATTAAAAAGTTGAGAGAAACAAAAAGGTGTGAGGATCATTCACTCTAAATATGCATTATACAAGCTACTAGGAAGTTGTCATTCAAACTTTGACTAAAATTGATGCAAACACTTGGCAGTTTGGTAGGTCACCCTAGATTGTGGTTTGGTCCTCTCCTTACACCTTAGATTGTGGCCTAGTCTTGGGGGCGCAACTTGGTTAGTATATTAGAAATAGTTGAAAATTTACAATGAGCTTTATGTTGGTCATTTTTGGTATACTTTCCTCTTGGCACACTTCAAGATTCCTTCTAGTTTTCTTTGCATTTCACTTGTAAACACTAAGTTCAAAAAGGAAACTCTACAAAATGGGAAGTTTACCTTAGCTAGTAGTTAGTCCCCTTGTGCGATTTTGAATGCAAATCCACTTGGTATATAACAATAATAAAATGCTGAAATAAAAATCTATACTAAGAAATCTTACTCATCCCCATCATAGATATGGAAAACCACATGTTGGGAAAATGGACACAAGTAAGGAAATCTAAACAAAGGTTGAGTTGGGAGATCAAAAAGACTATGTGAATAAACACAATACTCGGGAAGAAAGAAATGGATGGAAATGTATCTAAAGTAAGATGGAAATAATGTTGGTTTGGAGAGAGATTAATTGGGGTTTGAAAGAAAACCAAAGAAAAACCTAGGCAATGCTAATTAGAGTTTTAAAGGATTAAGAGGGAGAAGGAGATAGATAAAAAACACTAAATGGAAAAAAGAAAAGAAAAGAAAAAACTAACATGGGTGTAAGGAGAGGACTAAAATGGGAAATAGAAGGAACTTATTTGATAGAGGGTTGATGAGATAAAAACTGAAAATGAAATAAAAACCTAAACTATTGTTCTCTAGCTTGAAAGGATGCAAGAAAAAGGTGGAAAATGAAAAAGAAAGTTAAAATGGTTATGGAGGTTTAAGGAAAATGATGAAAAGTGATTAAGGATGGAAAAGAGAGGAAAATGTAGTTTAAAAAAGAAATTGAGTGAATTTTGTACATCCAACAAGAAAACTATTTTATATAATCCAAAACCTTGAAGACAAGTTGCCTATCACAAATAAATTTGTTGTAGAGGATGCCATAGGACTTCAAAATATTGTTGTAGACTTTTAGATGAAATATAACACTCTACTAAAATAGTAAACACTAAGATGGAATTCCTCTTTTAGGAAAAGTAGGTCAATAATAGCAACAAGTTGAAACTTTACAATTTTTTTATGTTAAAATGAGGGAAATAGGGGCCTATTTTATAGATTTTTTGAGGGAATTTGGGGAGAAAATTGGCTTGCCTTGAGTATCTTAGTTAATAAACCTTGCATTTAATTTTGGTAGTGATTGGACGAAAGGAAATATACTTTTTAATGATAGGTTAAAGAAAAGGGTGGAAAAATAGTGGTGATGAATCAAGGTAAACTATTGGATGAGATTTTAGGAGCCAAAAGATGTAACATGCCCATTGCTCTACCTAGTAATTTTTCTATGTTTTACCCACAAGTGAATATTTTATACATCAAACTTAATGAGCAATAAAAAAATTCCTTTCTTTTCCATAGTTATGCACCATTTGAAACCTAACCTTTCCAAACTTTTCCATTGCATATTCAAAGACTTTTTTTAATAATATAAGTATGATTTCACTTCACATAAATATATTCAAGATAACATTTCATATTTATAATTTCCATATAGATGGATACATGATTATATACGTAGCTTCAACAAGTTGTCATGAACTAGAAATACAAACTATTACAGATGTCCCAGCATTGGCGCATATGTTCTAGTTGTCCCCTTTCCTTGGTGCATACCTTCTAGTTGTCCCTAATATTGGCGCATACAACTTCAATTATTGAATTGGAAATACCAATGGTCCAAAATGTCCTCTCAAATATTGGCCACCAACTGCATGAGGAGAAGCATCACTCAAGTGCTTTTTTGTCAACCATGGACTTACTACGGTCCCCCGCACATCTACTCAACTTGGTAAGATGGCCCTCCCTTCAATGAAGAGATTGGTTTGGCACTCATCCTTCATATGGCCTTTCCTAAGCATAGTGATGTGTCCTACATATCTAGAGCTTACCATAAATTCTACCTCTATTTCTATGATATTCTTAGCCTACTATGTACTTGGATAATAGTGAATTGACAGTGTAGACAGTGGCTACCTACACTACTTTGGCCAAAGATTCAACACCCATCACATCGAGTGAGGGTCATCTATATTCACCACTACAATTGTTCGATTTGTATTTGGCCATTAGTATTCTATTCTAAGGTTATCCCCTTTCTCGTGGATTATCCTAACCCTAGGAATGACCTTCCCATTAAATCATATCTAAATGACATTGCTACAAGTATCTCAAAGAAACTCTATCTTACCAATTAACCACATAGATAAAAATAACATCATAACATTAAAGATTCTACTTCAAAAGTACAATCTCAACAATAAAAGTCTCCATTCAAGAGTGTAATCTCAACAATAAACGACTCTCATCAAAACTATAATTTCATCAATAAATGACCTCAATCAAAAGTATAACCTTCAACAATAAATGACTTCTATCAAAAGTACAACCTTCAACAATAAATGAATTCAATCAAAGATAAAATCAACAATCAAGTAAACCTAACCAAATAGGTTATTCTCAACCCAGGGTTTCAATTAAAAGTGATGTAACGATCAAGTGATTGATCAAGTATAGATTATCAATATGGTTTGCATGATGTCACATCCTATTGATAACGAAATGTCTAACATTCCATCATTACCATTGTATTGCTAACCTCACTATTCACAAAAGTTTACCTAGCATTATAAGCTAACAAATTCAAGCTACCTCAAGACATCGATATATTCCATATCTCACATTTCATTCTAAATACGTATAGTTTAAATAGAAACACAATTGTATAAATTCCATATAGGGTATATAAAATTATTAACCCAATAGGTAGGTTCCATCAAAGCAAGAACAACCAAGAACATGCAAGCATAAACAAGCATCATAACATACTCAAAACCTTTCCTTTCCAACATAGTAATCAAAACTATTTAACCTTTCCAACATAAAAGACAAAGGTATAGAAACTAGCATGCCTGTATAGAAACTAGCTCCAATTGATTAATCTTGCTTCCTAGCTCAATTCTTCAAGCCCACTTGCTACTTCCTGTAAGATCAACTTAATTCCCTCTTCTAACCTCTCACCAAATCTCTCAATAATCACAAATGCAAAATAGCAAAGCAACTCTCTAACTCTCAAGCTCTCAACTCACTAGCACAAAAAATACAACAAAATGTGAGCAACCAAAGGCTACAAACAAGCTAATACTTTTTCCATCTTTCTATCCCCATGCAACAACTCATCAAACTAACTTACAAGTTTGCAACACATAATAGTCATCACCTTTCAAATGATTGAGTTGACTTGTTTCAAGGGACATCAAGACTCTTTTACTGAGTCAAATGAACAACAAGCTCAATAGCAAGTTTTCTAAATCGAATTCCTTCACATATTGCTACCAAGTTTACTTTTGATTGGGTCTCAAGGCTGAGATATTGCATTATCAGACTTATGCACAGTATACAAACTTCTTATGCATTCCATTCACTTATATATTGGTGCCACATTTCATAAGTTGGTGCCCCATGAGAATAGCATGGGTTTGACTACTATTGCATTTGGTTTAAAAATGTATTTACTCTTTATTGCAATGTTAACACAACTTTTATTCATACACACCTTATAACCTTGTTGACATGGTCTTTTGTTTGTTATGCATATGTCTACTTTATGTAGTACATAACATGGCTACACCATATATATGCACCTACATCTTATTTAAGCGTTTCACTAATGTTATAAGCAACACTTTATATTGTGCTTTAAGAATATCTTACATGATTTCATTTATATATTATATTATGGGTAAGTGCAAAAAGATGGGTCCCAAAAAGTGGGCTTAAGTGGCCACTTTTTTTTGAAATATTGACCTTGGACGTGAAATTGAGGATAGTTACACTCAAAATTTTGAGATGGAACAAAAAAAAGGATCTAAGTGCTCTAAATCTACTTTCTAAACTACTAATTTATTTTGAAAATGGTTGATATTAAGGTGTTCAAAAGAGGGACATACAAAAATTGGTGTTGTTTTTGTCTGAAAAACATAACATAGCAACTCTTGTACGTCCCTGGCAAGGTTAACTTTTTTTTAGTATTTTTAAAATTGCTCTGATAAGAAATTAACTAACAATATGTAGTTGATGCATAATTTTTTTGATAATTTCTTAATGAATATTTGATTTTTTACTAATTTTCTAAGTGGACACTTCCTAAAAAAAAGAATTTTGGCCGTGCTACCCCTACAAATTTTGGAAACTAATTGATTTTTTTTTAAAAAAAATTAAAAATTGTAGAATGGAGTCTAGTTTCTAAAAATGTAATTTATTTCAAATTTCGATGAACGGCTAATTTATAACGAAAAAAATACCAAACACTACTTTTTGAAGAAAAACAGACATACAAACAAAAGAAATTATGG
>VDFB02000016.1:2671783-2684530 GCA_007258455.2 Sequoia sempervirens | reverse complement strand
ACTAGTTTGCCAATTCGGTGAAATTGGCAATGTAGTGGCATGTTTGAAAACAAGGGTCATTTTCTCAAACATGCCAAGTTAGGATGCCAATTTCACCCACTAGCTTGCCAATTCGATGAAATTGGCAATGTAGTGGCCTGTATTGGGAGACCCCATTTCTTGGACCCATTTTTTCAAACAGGCCAAGTTAGGTTGCCAATTTCACCCACTAGCTTGTCAATTTGGTGAAATTGACAATGTAGTAAGACCCCATTTCTATGAGGCATATGCTGCCCCTACCTTCTCAACCCTACGACATTGACAAGCTAGTGAGCTTGGCAAGATAGTGAGCTCACTCACTAGCTTGTCGATGTGGTAGGGTTGACAAGGTAGGGGTAGCGTATGCCTCATAGAATTGGGGACTCACGGTGATGTACTTCACTAGCTTGCCGATGCAGTAGGGTTGACAAGGTAGGGGTAGCATATGCCTCATAGAATTGGGGAATGCTACCCCTACCTTGTCAACCCTATTGCATTGGAAAACTATGAGTGAGCTAGCTTGCCAATGCTCCACTAGCTTTCCAATGTGGTAGGGTTGAGAATCTGATTTCAGTTGGCAAGCAAGATAGGAAGCTGATTTGCATGGACAAGTTCAAGCCTAAAGTAAAAATGAAGGTGTTTAGGAGTAGTTTCAAGGTCAATTTGAGGAGAGCATTCAAAGGATGCAGTTTTGTGGACAACTTCAACATTCAAGTGGACTTGAAATTCTTTTGGCCAAGAGAACGATGCAAGAGCATCTTGACAATGACATGAATCTAGGAAGCAAATCTTGAAGGTTGAATAAATTTTGATGTTTCATCATTTTCTTGAGGTCATTTGAGTCATTTTCCATTCATTAAAGTCATTAGGAGTGTTAAATGATTAAGGTTTTGTGTGAAGTTTGAAAAATGTAAAAGTTGCCACAATATTGCAAAATTGCAAAAAAGATGTAAACAAGGAATATGAAAGGTCATTTGTATCTTGGGTTGTTGGAAGGTAGTTGAAACTGAAAAGATGTGTGTATTTCCTTTAAATAGGTCTTGTAACCATTTTTGTAAGCGTGGGTGATTGAAATCCTAATTTTTGAATAAAGGAACCACTACATTTATGCATGTTTCTTTAGAAATCTACTATTTTTTGGTACTGTACGGACTTACAGGCTTATATGCATGAATAAGTGTTTGTAAATGAAAATATGTTCAATCAACTTCCTTATGCAGTTTGTCTCGTGCAAATTGATAATTTTTTTGAAAGTTATTGGTGATTTTCTAAAAACTATCAAAACCCTATTCTAGGGTAAACAGTGGCAAAATGAATTTTGTTTCTCATTTTAACCATTGGATTCTCTTGAAATTTGGTGTATAGTGACTTTGATATGTATTCTAATAGATTCCTAAGTTGCAGAGGTTGAGCATGAGGTTTTGGGCTATTTTTAAGAAGCCATACTGGAAAATATGTAACAAACTAGTAAAAAAATGATGTTTAGTGAAGTTTTATGAGTTTTGAACATTTTTTTTGAGTCCTTCACAAGTTATATCAATGTAAAGGGTGCTATGGTGTATTGAAAGTTTGTTGAAGTCAGGGTTTGATGAATTTTTAAGTTTGAAGTTGTTGTTTCATGACTATCCTGTCAACACAGTTTGGTAAATAGTCCTATTTAGGATAGTGTTTGCAAAGTAAGTTATCATGCCTCTTGAAGGGCCATGAAATCATTGAAAAGAGTTAAATTGTGTAGTTTTGTATGCCTTTGAATCATGTTGTGAATCAAAGAGAGAGTCCTTATGGTTGCTTGTCAAATTGAATGGTAATAAGAAGCCTTTTAGGCTGATTTAGAACAGTCACTTGGGAAGTCCTTATGGGTGAGATGAATAAGTTGAAGGTTGGATTGAGACAACCTTTCTAATGTTGTCTAAGGTGTATTTGAGAATCTACAAGTGGTTTATTTCCTTTTTTCTTAGTTTGGGGCCTTGAAATCATGAGTTTTGTGAAGGGAAATGAGTCCTAGTTGTAAGGACAAACAAGGAATGTTTTGGGTTTTGTCAAAGGAGATTGAGAGAGAGTTTTTCTTCCTTTTCTTACATCATTGTGTAACAAAAATGCACTCCTAAGCCCAAACATGAAATAGTGTGACACTATCTAAAATTTTAGAACCCCCAAGGTAACTTTCTTGGTGTATGTCATTATATAAATGTGCTAGTAAGTAGGGTCCACATGCATATTGGATCCCATCCTCCATCATATGCTCTATAACAACATCCCAGCCTATTGGAAATCTCTATGATCTCGTATATCGCATAAATGGTCCCTTAAGTAGTCCAGCCAAAACAATCACCATATTGTCTGCATCATCTACAAAAGGAGTAAGATCAATCCATGAATCAACGACTATGAGCTATCAGACACCCAATAATATTTGTATCACTTGAGGCCCCCATGCAACAACATAGGTAATCATCTCACCATGGATGGGGATCCGTAGGATCCTCCAAACATCCTCTAGTGTAATGGCACACTTGCCTATATGCAAGTGGAATGTAGCCGTCTCTGATCTCCATTGCTCTACCAAAGCTATTATCATGACTTTCTAAGCTCGAATCTCAAGCATATACGCAATGTGGTCAATCCCACAGCCTATAGAAAGTTGATCTCAACTCCCTAAAATTGAGCTATCCTATCAAGGATCTAAAGTCTATGCTCTTTGGGATATAAGGGATGTAGTATGGCCTACAAAAATTCAACCCACAATGTTAATTTCCTAAAAATCTGGTCAAAGAAACCTAAATTAAGCAAACCAGTGCTTACGAACATCTTTTGGAGCAACCGTGTAAGGATTTTTCAATAGTGAGTTTGTTATTTTACAAACATAGTCACCTTTTGCAAAGGTGGATCTGTTAGTGTTGCAAGCACGTCACCCTAGTGCAATAGAGGCAATGTCCTAAATACCTAGCATGCACGGTCATTTTTTGCAACTGCAAAGGTGCAACCGCTTCTCCCTTGAGCAATAGTGCCAAGTTAAAGCAGTAGCATCACCCTTTTGCAAGAGCAAGCATCCTAAAACTATAAACGCGATCAAAAAATGACAAAAGTGACAATCCTAAAGACTACAACTATTGTAAATTCTACCTTTTCCTATTAAATTTGGAAACAAAAAAAAAGCGAAAGTGAAAGATCTGAGACTTGCATACCCAACCCCACATTAGCTAGTTCTTGGTACTGATGAACTACGTCTACACGATGTGGAGTGCTTAGAACCCTCGCCATAGCAAAAGCACGTCTGTAGCACTGAATCACCAGAGCAAGAATTCTATAAAGTTGCTCAAGTGTGCAAATAAGGAGCAAATTGAAGAACACAAACGATTTACTGAGAGGGGGGGAATCAGTAAATCTATACAAACTTTAACCTCTTTTTAACTTTTCAAATTATCTTCAAATTTTATCAACATCAACTTATGATATGAATCAATGAAAACAATTTGACACCACTTTATTGAAAATGATCAAATGACCTTTTACAAATGAAAGTAGGTACCAACCTACTTGATTATGAATGAAATGATTTTGCAGGCTACAACCTATAAGGAGCACCAACCCCTTACAATTTTAGTAGGCACCAACCTACAAGGAGAATTGACCCCTAATGAAAGGAACCAAACCTTGACTTGATGGATGAAGGAAAATGACTTCAATCATATCTGCACTCTCCTAATCCTCCAATCTACCTTTGTGATGAAAAATCTCACACTTAGCCCACACAAGAAGATGGGTTTCTGACTTGAATCACTTTAGACTTCACAACCACACTTTCAAATAAAAAATGATTTGAAAATATATACTTTGATCCAAGATTGTGCCTCTTGATGAAAGGTCATAACTTTTCCTTTTCAACTTTCATTCATACCACTTCATTAAACTGAATTTCTGCCTTAATGGTCTTTGATTATTTTTAGTTTGTTTCTGCTTTGTTAGTTGAATCTGTTTGTAAGAATGCTTCTTTATTGATCAGATCAATTGAAACACACTCTTTAGGTACAACATTGAATGATTGTGTCTTTTCAGCAAATGAACACACCTAATGAATGAAGGTCGAATTATGATAGAATAAAGAAACACACCCTTTTGAAATAGTTATCTGCCTTGGAGATACCCATCCTGAAGAAATACGTCCTTTTGAATAGATGTATGCTTCTATTCTTTCAGATTTTGAGAGATGCGTATTTTGTTAATCATAAACACATCTTTTAGATCTTGAAGGATGCAGATGTTATAAGGCATGAACACGTCTTTTGGAGTTTTGGATGCATCCATTTGTTAAGTTTATGTCTTCATAAAACATGTCTTTAAAAAAACGTCTTTCATAAGAAGACAAAATTCTTCATTCGTATTCCTCTTGAAAGATGTCATTGCACCTTTTGATTTCAACCAAGTAAACAAATTTTATATTAAGCCACTGATGTTTCATATGTATTTTGTGTCTTAACTAACATGTGGTTTTCATTTTATTCTTCATTCACATCTTCTTAACAAAAAGGTGTTACACTTAGATTGTGTTTTTTTTATTCATATCATCAATGACATCAAATTCGAGCATAAGTTTGAATCTGAAGAATATCTCAATTTGATTTATCCATATCTGAACTTCAAATATGAGCATAAGTTTGAATCTGAAGATTTTGAAAGCAAAATATTCATCTAATCATCTACATATTAGATTCTTCATAATTTTTTTTGGCATTTGACATCAATGACAATACTTCTAACAATCTCCCCCTTTGTCATTGATGGCAACCTCTTCAATGACAACTTTGATCCTCTTCTTATTGCTCCCCCTGTATCCAATTTCTCCCCCTTTGACATCAATGGAAGGGGGTCTTCTAACAATGCTTTTCCTTTTTGTTTCATGGAGCTATAAGATACTATGTATAGCTCCCCCTGAATGTATGCATCCACCAATCAGTTTGATGGATGTGGGACAACTCCCAATCTATCACTTAGATACTCAAATGCATCCCTTGGTAATGGTTTAGTGAATATTTCAACAATTTTCTCTTTTGTAGCTATATATTCCAAACACACTTGTCCTTCTGCTACTTGCTCTCTTAAAAAGTGATACTTAATAGATATATGCTTGGTTCTTGAGTGCATCACTGGATTCTTGGAGATTTTGATTGCACTAGTGTTGTCACAATAGATAGTGCAAGGATGACTATATTCCACCTTGATGTATTTTAAAGTTTGCCTCATCCACAAAAGTTGAGTGCAACATGCTGCTGCTGCTGCTATATATTCAGCTTCTGTAGTAGATAGAGAGACCGATTCTTGGTTTTTTCTCATCCAAGATACTAATTTCCCTCCAAGAAGGAAGGCTCCTCCACTTGTGATTTTTCTATCATCTACATTTCCTGCCCAATCAACATCTATGAATGCTTCAAGAGTGCCTAGGGTACCATAGACCATATTCCATAGTGCCTTTCAAATACTTGAATATTCGTTTTAATGCATGAACATGTGTTTCTTTTGGTGCTACTTGAAATCTTGCCACTACTCCAACAACTTGCATTATGTCTGGTCTTGTAGTAGTTAGGTACAACAAACTTCCAATCATTGATCTATAAAGTGTTTGATTCACTTCCTGAGATTCATCTTCTTTTCTTAACTTGCAACCTGTAACCGTGGGGGCACTTACAGGATTGCAATCTTCCATCCTAAACTTCTTTAACATTTCCTTCACATATTTGGATTGAGAGATAAAAATTCCTTTGCTAGATTGTGAAATTTGTAGCCCAAGGAAGAAAGATAATTCTCCCAACATTGACATCTCAAACTCCTTTTGCATACATGAGGAAAATTCTTTGCACATTTTGTCCCTGTCTCCACCAAAAATGATGTCATCTACATACAATGCCACAATCAATAAATGTCCATCCTCTTCTTTGATATATAGATTGCTATCTACATCTCTTTTGAATCCTTGTTCTTTGAGATACTTGTCAAGTCTAGAGTACCAAGCTCTTGGGGCTTGTTTGAGCCCATAGAGAGATTTCTTCAATTTGCACACATAATCCTTGTTTTCTGATAGTAGGAATCCTTTAGGTTGTTCAATATAAACTTTCTCCTCTAGGTCTCCATTGAGAAAAGCAGATTTGGCGTCCATTTGATATACCTTGAATTTCTTGTGACTTGCATAGGCTAGAAACATTCTAATTGCTTCAATCCTAGTAACCAGTGCAAATGTTTCTTCAAAGTCCACTCCTTCAACTTGAGCATAGCCTTTTGCACACTAACCTTGCTTTGTTTCTTGTGACTTGACCATATTCATTTAGCTTGTTTTTAAAGACCCATTTTGTGCCAATTACATTTTTATCTTTTGGTCTTGGGACAAGTTCCCAAGTTTCATTTTTCTCTATTTGATCCAACTCTTCATTCATTGCAGCAATCCAAAATTTGTCTTTGCTTGCTTCTTCAAAGGTTTTGGAATCAACTTGGGATAGAAGTGCTACATGACAATCTTCATTATAATTTATCATTTTCCTTGTAGATCTACATCTATCTTGAAGGATCAATTCTTCAGGATGGTTCTTTTGCACGAACTTGGAAGTTGTCTTTGGTGTCTTCATGGGAGTCTTTTGTGGAGATTTTTCTTTTGTTTCTTCCTCCTTTACATTCTCTTTGGAGTTTTCATCTTCTTTGTCTTCATCACTCATGGTTTGAACATAATGATAGATTTGTCCAACTTCTTTGAATTGCTTTCTTTCATCAACTCTTACATTGACACTTTCAATAATTTTGTGAGTTCTTTTGTTATAGCATTTATATGCCTTACTTTTTGATGAGAAGCCAAGACATATTCCCTCATATGCTCTTGCATGAAATTTACTCAAGTATTCTTCATCTCTTCTAATGTAGCAATTGCTTCCAAATATCTTGACGTATTTTACAGTTGTTGGTATCCCTTTCCAAAGTTCATAGGGTGTCTTATCATTGTTCACTCTAATTCGTGCATGATTCAAGATGTAAATTGCTGTATGAATTGCTTCCTTCCAAAAGGAATCTGCTATATTTGACTCATTTAGCATTGCTCTTGCCATTTCTTGAACCATTCTATTCTTTCTTTCTACAACCCATTTTGTTGAGAGGTTCTTGCTGTAGAAAATTGTCTCTTAATTCCATGTTCTATGCATAAATTTTCAAATTCATTTGATGTGAATTCACCTCCTCGATCTGATCTAAGGAATTTTATCTTTTTATTTGCTTCATTTTCAACCAACTCTTTAAAAGCTTTGAATTTCTCAAAGGCTTCATATTTTTCCTTTAAGAAAGTAACCCAAGTCATTCTTGAGAAGTCATCAATCAACAATATAAAGTATCTTTCTCCATTCATACTCTTGGTTTTGGTTGGCCCACAAAGATCAATATGTATGAGTTCCAAAGGCTTTGATGAAGATTTCTCCTTAGGCTTGAAACATGACCTTGTTTTCTTTCCAAGTTGACACTCTTTACAAATGATGTTGGAAGGTTTTATTATTCTTGGCATATCTCTCACAATATTTGATTTACTAACTTTGACAATATTATCAAAGTTGAGGTGGCCTAGCCTTTTGTGCCACAACCAAATTTCATCCTCTTGTACCAAGTTGCAACTTTCACAACTTATCTCCTTTAGAACATACAAATTGTGCTTTCTATCAACTTGTGCAATTAGTTTTCCATCTTTCTTGATTTCACATTTGTTAGAATGAAATGTAATATTATGCCCTTGATCACAAAGTTGGCTAACACTTAGTAGATTTTATTTTAAGCCTTTAACATATAAAACATTTTCTGTTTTTGTTCTACCATTATCTAGACTAAGTGTTCCTTTTCCTTTTATATCTTTTCTTGTGTTATCACCAAATCTTACCATTCCTTCATCAATCGGTTCAAGGGAGATGAACTTGATTTTATCACTTGTCATATGCTTTGAACACCCACTGTCAATGTACCATCTATCCTTTTTACTTTATGCATGTAAGGTTGTTTGAATGAACATGGATTTCTCCTTCTTCTTCCACACTTTGATAGGCATTTCTTTCTTTTTAATGGGATTATCTTCTTTCTTGTTTTCCTTTGGAAAATCATTAAAAACTGTCCTACAAGCTTGTACCTTGTGCCCAAAGTTATTACAATTGTAGCATAAGCTATTGAAGTCCATTAAGGGTGTGAAAGGATTATAGTCTCTCCTAATGTAACTAGGAATATTCTTTGCTTTATTCTTACAATTTAAGGCCTTGTGGCTGAACTTGTTACATAGAAAACAATAGCCATTAAAAGCATAAAGTGCCTAGTATTTAGTCTTCTTTTAGAATCAAAACTTATGCAATCTCCTTTGGCTTGCTTTGAGAAGGTCTTGGATTCTTCTTTGGAGTTTGTAACCTTCTTGGACTATCTTTCAAAATTGCCCCCTATTTTGTCTTGAAATAATTTTTGAGCCTTCATGAGCTCATTCAACTTGATGGAGTCTTTATCAACCTTTGTGTGTTGTTCTTTTGTCTTCTCTAATTCCATCTTTAGCATAACTATTTCTTGCTCTAGCTTGTCACATTCCATCTCTTTTGAAATGAGTTTGATCTTCATTTCTCCTTCATTTCTTTCAACTTCCATGATTAGAGCCCTCAAGTCCTCAATAGTCTTGCTTGATTCCTCCAAGTCTTTTGTCATTTCTTTGATATTCATTTTATGCTTGGAAGCCTTGTTTAATTCTTCATTTTTCTTGTATGCATAGTGAAGTTCTTCCTCAAGATCCACTTCTTCTTCTTCATTGCAATCTTGATCAACTTCCTCTTCTTCATCACATTCTTGATCAACATCTTGTTCTTCATATTCAGCCATGAACAATATTTCTTCTTTACCATTGCTTGAGCAATCTCAACTTTGTTCTTCAGAGGTGTTGCTATCTTTCTTTGAATAGAAACTCTTTTTGTGTTTTTGAGATTTCTTCTTTGAATTGGATTTGAAATTCTTCTTTCCCTTTTTCTTGTTGTTAATCTCTTTTTCCTCTTCACTAGAGTTGCTATAATCTTGAGGACATTTTGAGGCATAATGTCCAATCTTCCCACAATTGAAGCATTTAAAGGGGAATTTTCCTTTATATGTCCCTTTTCCTTTTTTAAGTTTTCCCATGAAGCAGGCTTCTGCATTTGATTTGTCACTTTTTTCTTCATGCTTGTTCTTACCCTTTTTGGATGCTTTGAATGATATTTCCTTTTGTGGTGATCTTCCTTCAATCCTCATCTCATAGGCCGCAAGGATCCCATGTAATTCATCTTTTGATAGCTGATCCAAGTTTGTTAATTCTTCCAATGCTGCAACCTTGGCCTCAAACTTTGTAGATAGAGATCTTAGAATCTTATTAACAATAAAAGCATCATCAATTTCTTCACCAAGTCCTCTCATGATGTTCACCGTTTCATGAACACGAAGAAAGTATGAGGCTATATCTTCATCATCATTCATTTTGAGAGTTTCCAACTTCCTACGATGAGTTTGCAACTTTGTCTTCTTTACTTTTGCATCTCCTTCATAGATGTTTTGGAGTTTAACCCAAATCTCTTTTGCTGATTTGCAACACATGACCTTTGTAAATTCAGAATCTGTTAGGTTGTAAAGAAGAGCTTGCTTGGCTTTGGCATTGTTCTCACTTCTCTTTTTCCTGGCTTGATCCATTGGAGGGGTTGCTGGAGGTGTATACCCATCAACAACAGATTGCCACACATCAAACCCAAGTGCATTCAAATATGCTTCCATCTTGATACTCCAAAATGCATAATTAGTCCCATCAAAGATGGGTGCTTTCACTGTATTGTTATGATCTGCCATAATTGCTCTTAAGGATCTCCTTCAAGTGGTTAGGCTTTCAAGAAGGACCTTGCTCTAATACCAATTGAAGAGAACAAAATATTTATTGAGAGGGAGGGGGGGTGAATTAGTAAATCTATACAAATTTTAACCTCTTTTTAAATTTTCAAATTATCTTCAGCTTTTATCAACATCAACTTATGATATGAATCAATGAAAACAATTTGACACCACTTTATTGAAAATGATCAAATGAATTTTTAGAAATGAAAGTAGGTACCAATCTACTTGATTATGAATGAAATGATTTTGTAGGCTACAACCTACAATGAGCACCAACCCCTTACAATTTTAGTAGGAACCAACCTATAAGGAGAATTGACCCCTAATGCAAGGCACCAAACCTTGACTTGATGGATGAAGGAAAATGACTTCAATCAGATTTGCACTCTCCCAATCCTCCAATCTGCCTTTGTAATGAAAAATCTCACACTTATCCCACACAAGAAGATGGGTTTCTGACTTGAATCACTTCAGAATTCACAATCACACTTTCAAATAAAAAATGATTTACAAATATATACTTTGATCCAAGATTGTGCCTCTTGATGAAAGGTCATAACTTTTCCTTTTCAATTTTCATTCATACCACTTCATTAAACTGAATTGCCTTAATGGTCTTTGATTTTGTTTAGTTTGTTTCTGATTTGTTAGTTGAATCTATTTGTAGGAATGCTTCTTTATTGATCAGATCAACTGAAACACACTCTTTAGGTACAACATCAAATGATTGTGTCTTTTCAGCAAATGAACACACCTAATGAATGAAGGTCGAATTATGATAGAATAAAGAAATACACCCTTTTGAAATAGTTATCTGCCCTGGAGATACCTGTCCTGAAGAAATACTTCCTTTTGAATAGATGTATGCTTCTATTTTTCAGATTTTGAGAGACACATATTTTGTTAATCATAAACACGTCTTTCAGATCTTGAAAGACGTGGATGTTATAAGGCACGAACACGTCTTTTGGAGTTTTGGATGCTTCCATTTGTTAAGTTTATGTCTTCATAAAATATATCTTTAAAACACATGTCTTTTCATAAGAAGACAAAATTCTTCATTCGTATTCCTCTTGAAAGACGTCATTGCACCTTTTGATTTCAACCAAGTAAATGCATTTTATATTAAGCTACTGATGTTTCATACGTATTTTTTGTCTTAACTAACACATTGTTTTTATTTTATTCTTCATTCACATCTTCTTAATAGAAAGGTGTTACACTCAGATTGTGTTTTTTTTATTCGTATCATCAATGACATCAAATCTGAGCCTAAGTCTAAATATGAAGAATATCTCAATTTGATTTATCCATATTTGAACTTCAAATTTGAGCATAAGTCTAAATATGAAGATTTTGAAAGTAGAATATTCATTTGATCATCTACATATCAGATTCTTCATAATTTGCTTTGGCATTTAACATCAATGACAATACTTCTAACACAAATGAACCCTATTTTCCTATTTGACCCCTTAAATAATAGGTTTTTTACCTGTGACTGCCCACCTAGGTTATATTTTGAGCACCTTGGATCATCCTAAGCTTTATACGTGACCCCTAGGGCCTAATTTTTTGTCCTCTAAGCATCTAAACTAATCTTGAACCTTGTCATGAGTCTGACCTAAGAAAGTAATTTTTCTAGTTGACCTCTCGAGGGGGCAACCCAATGTCTTATCATTCTTCCACTGATCATTGGGGCACAATGAGGCATCATTAAATTTTTCCCATCTTGATTTGAGCATCGAATTCTTTGAAACAATGTGCAAGTACATTGTGTCAAAGAGGGGCAAAATGTAGACATGTAAAAATGCCTAATGCATATCACACATCTTGAATTTGTATTTTTCCATCATTGGCATCATTTTCATTACCATTATTGCATTTATCATCATTTGACATAATTTGCATTATTGACACCTTTTAATATCATTTTCATCATTTAACCCTATTTCTCTCTATTAATTAAATAATCTTGAATTGTTTAATTAATTCACTATTTCATCAGTAGTTTTTCCCTTCATCCTCCTACTTGAATAATTTTTAATTATTTGATTAGGTTCATTTAATATTTCTTATAATTTCACATAATTAATAATTGTAATTATTTAAAATTATCCCACTTTTAATCTTTCTCCTCTAATGGAATATTCTTTTTTAAAGAATGGCTTATTCTCATCCTCCATAATTAAATAACTTTTAATTTTTCTCCAAAAGAATAATCTCAAGGAATATTCCTTTTCAAAATATCTTGACTTATCTTGTCTCAGCCATTTCTAGCCCTTGATCTTGGAATTTAATCTCCACCCTTGATTTGAAATATCCTAACCATTTTCCTACAAATGTGGGGATATTTTGAGTTCTAACTAATCACATCCTATGATCTTCCTTGATTCACTCTCATTTGTGGGTGTTGAGGATCAATATCAACCCTTCTTTGTGGGCATTGAAACTCAATCTTGACCATTGATCTAATTTCTTAAAATCTATAAAATCACCTTCAATCCTTCACATTTATCACCTAGAATTTGAGTAGTTGAGTCATGCCAAATTTGATTCTTGAGAGAATTCCTCTTGAGCATCTAGGTCATCTATGCATCACATTCAATCAAACTTTTGCTAGCTATCATGGATGATTAAAGTGTTTGAGCAATCCAACACCAAGATCTCCAACAACGGGATGGTGAGATTGTTTCATGTTTTGAACTCAATCATGTTTGATTTGATTATTGCTAACATTAGGGTTTGAATTCATGACTTGATTGCAATATAATCTCATTGGTAAGTGGGTCTTGATCTCTTGTTTTGAGCTTTTTGATTGAATTCTTGATTTTT
>VDFB02000016.1:2585799-2661960 GCA_007258455.2 Sequoia sempervirens | reverse complement strand
TTTAGGGTTTTGTAGTCCAAACATGATATAAAGTGGCTCTTACACTTTTTGTGATTACTGTAGCTTGTGTAACAGGCCCCGTGGATACTGTTCTAATTGTAGGATGCATGAATAGGGCATAGGTGACAACAAAACATGTATGGGAGATCTGATTTTATGAATTTTTATCCATGCGCAGACCTAATGGGTTGTTTCTAAAACATTGAATATAAATGATACACACACACACACACATATATATGTATGTATATGTGTTTTTAAATGTAAATGTAAATACAATTACTGGATGCTCTCCTAGAAGAATAAATGCAACATATCAATCATTAAAGAAATCTATATCTATGTATATAAATGTGTATTTCTAAATGCAAGTGTAAATGCAAAGAGCATATGGTTTTGTAGTGTTATAGATACAACATAATCCATAAATTAATGTAATTGAAATTCTAAAGTCTTCAACACATATAATATGAAATCGATCATGTTGGTGTTTTTCTTGTAAACTAGGTTGGTCTCTAATCTAGTCTTTGGGCTCTTTCATCAATCATCCTACCTTAAAATATACCAAAAAATCTCCCAGCAATTAGACATAGGAAGATTTAATACGACTTTAAAAAAATTCATTGCCAAAGTGTAAACTTAAGGATAATCCTTAACCATGCCTAGTACACACTCCCTCCCCGTTAACCACTTAGACATAAGGAAATTAAATGTAAATTTGCTGCTATTTTTAGTCATGTAGGTGTTCAATAAACCACTTGGTGGTGTTTCCCTTCAAGTTTATTTACTTGAATGAAGAGAAAAAGTCCTTTGATTACAATTAGAGAATACATTTGAGGTCTTGGTTGTGTAACTGGTGGACCATAGTCACATTTAACACTTGTTACAAAGTTTGGGAGTTAAAATGTTAAGTAGATTTGATTTGTGATGGTCACATTTGGACGGTAGTAACAATAGCTTGCAATCTATCAAGACTTGATTACCTTATAACCTGTGAAATTCTAGCGATGAAATGATAGATTAATCATAATGTCACCTTGGGATCACATCACCATGAAAGAACTTCATCCAACATCCTTACGAGTGCAGGTACCACCAAATAGGTATTTGTCAGATCTGTCTTCCTCGAGCGAGGGGAATTCAGGAAGAGAAGAGGAAAGCGAGACATGTACTATGTCTAAAAGAGGGAGATTAACTAGAGGTCAAAAGATTAGAAGAAAATTATGTAAACACATGGAATTTTTTCTTGTTGAAGGGGGTCATGTTCTTATGATGATGAGAGCATAGGCGACATCGAGGTGCCCTTGAGGTAAAAACATCTATAGAAACAATGGATACTCAAGGAACTTCCTCTAATAAACACCAATTTTTGTGTCAACAAGAGGATATATCATATAACACCATCGTCATTACATGGTTTGGGCCTATTTTGCATGGATGGCATAAACAAAGTTACTAAATTGATGAAGTATGTTGGACCCTGTTACAGTTACAAACATTGGATGCAACTGGTTCGATATACATGAAGTATGCGTAGGTATGCACTATCATCAAATTATATACAACTAAAAGATAAGGATCAAAATAAAGGAGTGGCTATGTGCATTGATGGAAGGCCAAAAGCATCAAGGAATATTGCAGAGTTTATAAACAGTACACGACCTGGATCAACAAATAAGCAACCCAATTGCATATTCGAGGCATGCGAGGGAAATCATGTATTCATATGTGCGATAAAATCAATAACTGCAGGGGAAGAGTTGCTAATTGATTACAATTTGAATCACTTATTTACAAACACAATTACTATGGGGGTGGTACATACTATGTACCATTTTACCCAACCTCCAATTAATGACTCCAATATACCATTTTATTCTTATGTTTTTTTTCATAAGTCTATTGGTTTCATTTTGGTAATGTTTTTTTATATTTAATTTTTGTCACAGGGGGACATTGATTGTACGGAGAAGGCTCTGGCCCAGAGCACAGATCGCAATGTATCTTCAGTCGCTTCTACCCGACAGGTTTACCTTATTGTAATTGTACAAATTAGATACGAGGAAAATGCTTTATTATTATGTTTTTTTCATATGTTTTTTGGGTTAATTTCGATAATGTTTTTAATATTATTGTTGCATTCGACTGATCGGGGAAAGGCACCAGCAGTAGAGGAGAGAATCCATAGTGAGGTGCAGTCAATATTTTCTAATGATGACATGGCTTATTCAGCAAACCCTTTCGATACGATAAAGAAGCTCATGAAAATATGCAATGAAGAAATGACTTAGTTGATTTTCAAAATGCCTCAAACAGATGAGATAAGAGAATTATTGAGAGAGAGATAACAAAACTTGCAAGTAAGTTGTCATGAGGTCTTTAATTATAACATAAGTTCATTCATGGTTTTATATTTTGTACTCTTTTATGTCATGAACTAAAATGTGTTGTTTTTATAGGGTTATTTGCCTCCTCATGATGCTCCTGGCCATGATTAGGGTACTGCAAGTGCTTCCCGAGGAGTAAGGGTTGGTACAAGTGTCCATCCTGATCTTCCTAGGCATACATCACATTATCTAATCCCATCATCTGTGCCTATATTGTTGTTTGAAATGTCAGCAACACATATCATGCAGCATCTGTTAATGCACCCTCTGGCAGCAAACACATACCAGAACATGCGTCAGGACATGTACCTGGGGATGCAGAGGCCACTACAACTGGTGATGTTTTAGCAGCATTTCTTGGATCTTTGCATATTACTAGTACAGGAACATTGTCGGTCACACTTGTGGTGACCGAGGATTTTGTTCTCATAAAGATAGAGAAGGTCCCAGGTACTTTAAAATGTTTTAATTATTATTCTATATAATCCAATTGAAATTTACTTATTGATCGCTCTTTTTAGACTATTGATCCCATGATCATTTTGTAGGAAATGATGTTTTATAAGCATCTAAGTGATTTTTACATTGGAGCTCCTTTTGGAGGCCCGCATACATTTTCTGATGGAATACCCAAAATGAAGATTTAAAAGATGGAAGCTCATTAACCATTTTAGTTGTGCTATTCGGTGATAAAGAGCATTCAACGAACCAAGGTCCTTAAGAAAGTTGGTACCTATCTAAAATTATCACGAGGGACCAATGCAGAATTTTATTTAGAAATAGTTCAACATATTGTCTATGCTATTGCTTACTATTATGCTTTGATAGATTTTTTCCAAGCATCCATGGCTTGTTTAAGCTTACGGTTTAGGCTTTTAGCCATAGCAACAAGGCAATGAACTGTTTTATAAAATTCTTTGGTAGACATGTATGAAAAATGCATTAGCATAGACAAGGTAGTGAACTGCTTGAAAAAAATGTCTCAAAGAAATGTAGTCTCATGGTGATGGAATGCCATGATGAATGGCATGACAAGAAAATTTCTATGGATTGTCATGGAATTTCATCACCGTGAGACTACATTTATTTTAGGCATTTTTTCAAACAATTTGTTGGTTTTTATCGCATTAGCGAGGTTTGTCTCCTAATCTACCTATAGGGTACCAGATTCCAATCAAGGGGAAGCTTCGGAGAACTGGACCAAGTGATGAGGATTTTAAAATAACCTCCTACACTTTGGGTTACGCAAGACCGGGAGGGTGATCCCTATAATGTGTTTATGATCTCTGTACCAAACTCATAAACAATCATTAACAAAATTATAGATAATCCCACAAATGGCTCAACAGAATGGGATATCACTAAAATGAATTGGCCTTTCACTAATAATGTCAACTACTTGGAGCATGAGATAATTACAACATTGTGCATCTTATGATAGTCATTTAATTTACAAATTTGGTGGCAAGCCCTAAGCAAAAACATATAGACACAAAGATTTACAAACTTGTACGATTTAGATCAGTGACATATACCATTGGGGAGTCAAACTCATAAACAGTCACAATTTGACAACAGATTTAAATACTCAGCATATAGGATCCTTGACAATGTTTCATTACAACATTATCAATTTTTGCCCCAACCTGATACTTCTTATTTAATCCTTTTACAAACATACCCATCCATGATTTCTTCCAAGCATTTTAATTAATTCTTTGAATTAAAGCCAGAATGAGAAAGAAACACACACGCTCCCGAGATGATGATGAGATGAACATCATTAATCCTTGATTATTTTATTCAAAGCATGATATGTTTATACGGATAGAGACTCGAGCTCAAGATATATCATCTTAGCTTGAAATGCTGAATCTTTGTTATAAAACATGGAGTCTTCATAAGTTTAAAACCTTTTACAAAACCCAAACCTAAATTTCCATAGTATTCACAAAAGTTCTTTAATTTCTTGCTGCAACTTTACCTAGACTTGACTACAAAATATCTAACTTGCTAGCCCTAATTTCTGGCTTTGAAATCCTTCTTATAGAAAATGAAGGAACAACAAGCATCGGGCCAGAAATTACACATGTCATTTATCAATTGGACTGCTACATCCCATTTCAAAACTGAAAACACAACCACCAAACCCCGGAGCATCTTTCTATTGATTCCACTCATTGCAAAATAACCACAACATCTGTTACTCCTCAAAAACTGCACCCAAAACCACCATGGAGAAAAACCAAAATTCAGTTATACATAACTGTTGAGTTGTCAGTTGTCGGTACTATACACCGCTTCACTCCTCCTCAGTTAAGTACTTGTCAACCCAACTCTGATATTCCTCATCCGTCGGCCAATTAAAATCCATCACCTCCTTCATCTTGGTACTGTAAGGTGTGAACTTCACTAACCTGGTTGGCCTCCCTTTCAAATGATTCCAAAAACATGCTAGTATTAATTATTTTATCCATGCTATTTATCAGCAAGTCATGATTTGAATCATCACAAATTAATTTAATTTGTTCATTAATAACCTCCTCTGCCTTTTCCTGCCATTGTTGCAATGTCTGAACATTTCCACTTGTATCCATTATATCTGGCATGAAAGTGTCATCCCAATCATCAAAATTCTTTATTAATTCCCTAATTTTCTTACTCGGATCATCAGGCAAGGCCTGGAATCCTTTCAATGATTTCACAAAAAATTGAGTAGGCTTAAATGATTGGGGCCTATTATTCACATCAAACCTAGAAGCCTTAAACATAATGTCTAAATTAGTGGCCCTAGGGATCCATTTTTCAATCAGGGGAAAAATCACCTCCTTGTCTCTGTTAATATTTTGAATTCCCTCCAAGAATAAAGAATACAAAGAATGTACAACTGGTAGCTTAGAATCAACCTTTTCATTTAAATGCCTTATAACAGTGTCTACCACCTCATTGTGCTTGGCCATAGCATTATCCTCACTCGCCCTTAGGGCAGCTTGTAATTCTGTAACTTTGTTTATCATCTACTCTTTGGTAGGATCTGTAAAAAGCTCAACCTCTTCTTCAACTGGCCCTGGTGCAAGGCTATCAACAAGTGTCTGAATTGGGGACCTAGGAATACAAATGATTGGAACAATAGGGCGTAATGACCCTGAAGCAGCAGGTATTGCTCTAGCAGCAGGGGCACTGGAAGATTCTCCCACCTGCCCATATCTCAGCCTATCTACTTCAGATTGCAACTCAAAATTTCTTTGTTGTATCCTACTATACTCCCCAATCATTGTGTTATATTTCTCCATCAAGATTTTCTTCTCAGTCTCATCTCTTTCAGCTATTTTCTGGGCCAATTTGGCCACATTCAGTGTTAAGCTTGTGGCCTCTATTGTTGAGGTTTCAGAGACTCTCTTGATGATGATCCCACCCCTTAAATTTGGACTGAGATCAGCTACATTTGGTTTTCTTCCTTGAGGTGCTAAAGCCCATATCGCCAAAGTTTCATACTCCTCACTAAAGGTAGAGTCTTGTAGTGCTTCCTTGACTTCCTCCTCACTGCCTTGCATAAGATGCTTTGATTGCATGATAGCATTAAAAGCTACAACATCAGCAATGTCCCATTCAGGGAGAAGTAGGACACCAGCTTGAGACACAATTTTCCTTCCTTCATCAGGGGTGAGGTTCTTGAACTGCTCTATTAGTTCAGTTTTGACCTCATCATCATTTTCCTGATTAGACTTGTTAGGCCTTGTTTCTCTTCTTTCTTTGCATTTTTCTTGATATTCCTAAAGTTTCAACCTCCAGACCAACTGCAAGAACATAGGAGTCTTCACAAAGGCATCATCATCTAAGAATGCCTTGCAGGCCACCATCCTTGCATCTTGAACATTATGTCCTTTTATATCTATATCGGTCAACACCAATTGTGCTGACTTAGGAGGTGAAGGGGTGCCAACTTGCATGTCTTGATTAGTGACAATTATTTCATCCACCGAAGTGTCTTTTGGTTCCTCAATTCTTTGCCTCTTAGGGCTTGGCTCTGGTGGTGGCTCCATAGGGTCATCTCGAGGTGGTGAATCAAGATCAACAATCTTTATTCCTCTAGGCTTTCTAATCCCTTGGCCAGATTGTGATGAGGCTTTCATTATTTGTTTACCTTTTCTGTCTCCAACCTCTTCATCACTGCTATTATCTCTTTTTCTTTTGTATAAGGGCTTGTCAATTGGTGGCTGAAAAATTGGCCTTTCTTCCACAGGCCTCACCTCCAATCTTTGGATTTTCAAATCTACCTCCAATTTTATCTTCTTGGTTCTCACGGTGCTCATGATTTCTCTGAAATTACTCATCAGGAAATCAATTCTTTTGTGAAATGGAGTGAACTCCATTAATGGATCATACTTTGGATCCAACTTATGCACTAGGGCCAACAATTTCTCATAGGCAATCCATTTTTCTTTATTCAATTCTTGCTTACTCAAATCAAATTCATTCCTAATCAAATCTTCAGGAAAGTTGAAAACATGGGAAAATTTGCCACCCTTGATTCTTTGTCTAAACAGAGCAAAGAATCCCTTAGGATCATGCTGCCTTACGGATCCATTCTTCAAATGGTAATCATCAAAAAATTGATCAAAATGAACCTATCCACCCTTGGAAAATACAAAATCTGAGACAATAGTATAATCAGGGAACAAAGTCACTTTTCCTCTTCCTATTAGGTTATCTTGATGGATGCATCCCAGCTTCCACAAAACCTCTGCAAATCCCATTCTTGATGGTACATTGTATGGAAGAATATGGGGGGTTCCTTGGAAACCATAAACCCTTAAGATAGTGCTTACAGGGTATGGGATGATGTCACCCCAATTATGACATACTTTTAACTCAGACATTCTTGCTTTGGGCTAGAGGAAATCATGCAAATCCTCAAGAATTCTTGGCATATTTACCATTATTCTAGCCCTGAGCCTAGAAGCAAAGCAGTTGTCAAACTACACATAGCTAGCATCCCTCTTATTGTAAGACATATATGCACTCTAGGCCTGTACTAGTAGCCTTTCTCCATTTACCTCTTTCCTCAATTCCATCTTCTCTGAGAAGAAGCTGACATTCTCATACAAGAACATATGCATTAACAAAGAGTACCAAAAGAAAGGAACACTAGTGTCCCCCACAAATAAGTTCAACAAACCCTCATGCATTCTTTTAGCAAGGAAAGAAGCATAATCATATACTACAGAGAAATTGGGATGTTGAATCTGAGCCCCCATAAACATATAGGCAATGGGCATCACAGTATTAAGACTGAAACCTAAAATTTGGCAAAGTGAGTAGAAGGTTGCTAAGAAATGATCAGCAAAACAATTTAACCCGAAAGGTTCCTGATTAGTCGAGCTGATATGAATCATGGAACTGCCCGCCTTGGCTAGATGAGGAGGAAGCAATTTTGATCTAAAAAGAGGTTGAATCTTGGCATACTATTGTTTCATCTCCTCGAAGTCAATCTGGACCAAGAATGAGCCATTTTCACTCAAATCAAAAACCCTCTGAATTGCATCTACATTTACATTCAATAAAACCTCACCATCATTATCCCTTATAACCCTTGTGATAGGATCATATCTCACAGCCACTACTAGGAGGAGGTCAACATCAAGGAACACATTTGGTACTACAAGTTTTCCCATATCATACCTCCAACCATTTGAAAAAGGATGAGGTGCATTTTGCTGGCCATATCATCTTCTAAACAGTTCTAAACCCGTCATTGGTACCCTAACATCTGCAATGTTGTAGGTTCTATATCTCAACCCTTCACCTAAGGCTGTCCCTCTCATCAAAACAAAACCCCTCTTCTTGTCATTTGTTGACAGGGGAAATTGGTCAAGGAAATCATCATATAGATTCCTCTACATGTAGTCAATATGGCCAGAATGCTATTTTGTTGGCACCATTTTAAACAACTAGGGCTTCTCGAAAAATCAAATTGTGAATAGACTAGTGCTACTCAAAATGAAAACACAGTAGAATTCACAATTTCCCACAATTCAAGAGAAATAGAAACCCTAAAATCTTAATTCAGAAAAACCCTGATCAACACAGCAAAGCTTTTCACAAGAAACACATTCAGACAGAACAGTGATGAAGAAAATAACTCATGAAAATTCGCGTTTTGCAGAAAATCAAACTCTTGCCGAAATTGCTTTTGAAAGCTCTATCTCTGGCTCTAGACTGCTTCGAAGATGCTTGAATTCCTTAGTGGTGAAAGTGGTCTACAATTAAACACTTGAACTTTATGAACATTGCCGATAGACGTCTCATCTGCCATTAAAGCCTACTTGCATACCATGCCAATGCCTTCAATTGTATTTGATGCAAATTTAAATCTCTACCGTTGATCTCTTGTTTGAGTCAGATCATCGATTGGTCCTCCTTAAAAATGTTGACAACGCCTTCCACATCATCCTTAGGGCCCACCATTATATGCAGTGCCAGGAAGATACACGTGGTGCTCATTCGCGATATCGCGATTGCTCAAGTTGGGCTTGCGCAGTAGTGGGCAACCGTTGATCTCTTCATCGGTGACCACGATCAAGTAAAACAAGGGACAATCTTAAGGCCTATTCGTTGAGCAGCTTTTTCATCAAGATTAAAACATCGTCATTGATTATAAACACGTGCACCACTCAGGCGATTTAGTAACCCACTTGATAACACACTAAAGTCCGATGCATTTATTAAATCATTTTATTTTCTTTTCGGACATTAGCAACCTAGGACACGTGGCGCTCACCCGCGATATCGCGATGGCTCAAGTTGGGTTCGCGATATGGTGGGGAGCAGTCAGGATGTATCTGCGAGGAGATCAACAGCCATCAAATAACCCCTGCAAAACATTAAACATTACTTAGAAGAAAAAACCCGAGGAAGGGGATGTGGCTTAGGGAAATGACGGTCGATGACATAAGGTTATTTTAAAAACATAAGGCACAAACTCGACTCAGACTTTGGTAAATAAAAGGAGGCCAACAATAAAATATTTATCATTTTATTAAAAGGGGCCAAGCCTTAGACGAGTTAATGAGACATAGGTTGTTTTATCTTTTAAAAACCTTCTCCAAAAAGTAATGATAGAACAAACCCACACCAAAGATAGAAAACCAAGGGTTTATGAAAGCAAAGTAATAACTCCAGCCCTAGGTACCACTCGAATAAACAAGACTAGCTAATAATAAAAGAAATCCTGGATATAAATTTGAGGCTCCATCACAATTCACTACCTTGTCTATGTTATTGCTTACTATTATGCTTTGGTATATTTTTTCCAAGCATCCATAGCTTGTTCGAAAGCACCTGTTTGAGGTTTTTACTTTTTAGCCATAGCATGAAGGCGTTGAACTGTTTGATAAAATGCTTTTGGTAGACATGTATGAAAAATGTGGTAGAATAGAAAAGGTAGTGAACTATTTGAAAAAATTCTTCAAAAAAATGTGGTCTCATGGTGATGGAATGCCATAGCGAATGCCATGACAAGCAATTGCTATGGATTGTCATGGCATTCCATCAAATGAGACCACATTTCTTTGAGGCATTTTTGAAATAGTTCACTGCCTTGTCTATGCTATTGCTTACTATTATGCTTTGATAGATTTTTTCCAAGCATCCATAGCTTGTTTGAAAGCACACTTTTTAGGCTTTTAGCCATAGCAGCAAGGCAATGAATTGTTTGATAAAATGCTTTGGTAGACATGTATGAAAAATCATTAGCATAGACAAGGCATGATGCTTGAAAAAATGTCTCAAAGAAATGTAGTCTCATGGTCGAATGCCACGAATGCCATGACAAGAAAAGTGCTATGGATTGTCATGGCATTGCATCATGAGGCTGCATTTCTTTTAGGCATTTTCAAACAATTCCTTTGCCTTGTCTATATTATTTACTATTATGCTTTGGTAGATTTTTTCCAAGCATCCATAGCTTGTTCGAAAGCACCTATTTGATGTTTTTACTTTTTAGCCATAGCAGTGTGAAAAATGTGGTAGCATAGAAAGGTAGTGAACTATTTGAAAAAATGCTTCCAAAAAATGCGGTCTCATGGTGATGGAATGCCATAATAGATGCCATGACAAACAGTGCCTATGGATTTTCATGGCATTCCATCACCATAAGACTCCCATTTCTTTAAGGCGACCACTGGATTCAACGCTATCTATCTATTACTATTATGCTTTGATAGATTTTTCCAAGCATCCATAGCTTGTTTAAAGCACCTATTTTGGGCTGCAGCCATGGCGACAAGGCAGTGAAGCGTTTCAAAAATGCTGGTAGACATGTATGAAAAATGGTAGCATGAACAAGCGTACCATCAGTATTTATGTACTTGTGGTATGTTTTGTGCAATGTAATCAACGATATGAATATAACCAAAATATCTATTTTCTATAATTCATGGATTGAACTCTATATTTTATATGTACTCTCAATGTCGTATGCTATGGAAATGCCATTAGTTTTTTAAAAGTAGTATGCTATGTGATACTATCGACAATGTAATTATATATTGATTACTCTTTTCTTTTACATAATCTAACGTATTTCAAACTTGCCATAAGCTGCCCGACACTTCAAAGGAAACAAAGGCAAGACTAGAAAAACATGGGCAACACAAACTTGGCTCTGGTGGTTATATGAAATTAGCCATACGAATTGTAAGTATCAATAAATGAAATATTGCATCAAATTATAATAAATTGAAAACAATTTTGGTTTTATCACACCATAGAAGAAAAATTCTTGATCTTTTGCAAAATGTAGGGCTTTGAATTCCATGAGTTCCCATAGAAGAGGACACGAAGATTGCCTTCAGAAAGGCTATGGGTAGTGGCTAAACACCTAAAGAGTCTTGGTAGGGCAAACACAATCTTCCATTGCATCCGACACGCAGGTAAAATAAACTCAATAAAGTTTATTTAAAATTGAATACTTGTGCAATCTATTCAATATTAATTTCCACCATAAAGTAATTACATGCCTATTTGTTTTAAACATTCAAGCAATGATAATATATACTACACTTGACATTGGAATGCAACCTGGTGAGGGTGGAACAAAATGTGTAGATGAAGGTCATGGTGTTCATCCCGGTACTTTAGAGCATGTAGAGCGTGATCAACATGTTGAGCATGATCAGGCTAGAGAAGATCATGAATATGATGTGGCCCCATCAGGTAAAGAGGACCACTCTAAAGTTCTTTTAAACATATTTAATTGCAATTGGTGTATTAATTAATGTAACCTTTCGTGTTTCAACTTTAGAGCATGTAGATCATGATCAACGTGTTGAGCATGATCGGGCTAGAGAATATCAGGAACATGATGTGGCCCCATCAGGTAAAGAGGACCACCCTCATGTTCTCTTAAACATATTTAATTTCAATTGGTGTATTAATTAATGTAACCTTTAAAGTGTTTCAACTATAGATTAGGATTTAAGTGTTCAACATGTTGAGCGAGTCATAACAAAAGTTCAAAAGAACATGATGTGGGACCCATCAAGTAAAGACCACTCTAATGTTCTTTTTAGTGTCAAATACTTGTAACAATAATAATAAAAAACATATCGGTTTAACATTTCTTTCTTATTGCAGCAGATCCCCTTGAAGCGTCCACGTCATGAGCGGAGACAAGTACCGTACATTAAAAGATCTAGCGAGAGGAAGAACAATAACTAAAAGAGGGGGATTGATATTGATTTAGAAAATGATATTCCACTTCAACTTTATGTAGCTTCAAAAAGAAACAAAAAAGTGGTTGTAATCATATCATGACAACCATATTTTTGATAATATGTAAAAACTGAAAGAATGAATATTATATGTTAATGAATGAAAGTGAATATGTTAATTAATGAATGTTATATGTTATTAATGGATGAATTAATGAATGTTATATGTTATTGATGAATCAATGATTAATATTATATGATTGGGTATGGGGAATTGAGAGTGATGTGAGGGGGGGGGAGGGGCCAAATGAGCTTCCACCGTCACGTGGTTGGCCTTGTTAAGTAGAGAATATTAAACTATACTCAAAACAAAGAGAAGCTCAATAAGGTAATGCACTTTTCAATATAAGAAATGCATCGTTTGAAGCATCAAACCAATATGCAGTCTGTATGTATGATCAATCGTTAGTCTCTGCAACGGTACATTTCCATGAATATATATATATATATATTTTAAAATTTTGCTTCTTCGTTGCAATTTCAACGGCAACCACCAACAAATCAACAGAAAGGCTCGACGAAGTTGCTATAGCTATGACGACGATTTCATCGCAACTCCCTATCCATTTCATCGTCCTTCTAACAAACTTTTGGTGTTGTTTTGACGCTACTACTTGCCCATTTCATCGCACTTTTGATGAACTTTTGGTGTTCTTCCGACGCTACTCCTTGCTAATTTCATCGCAAAGTCGACAAACTTTTGGTGTTGTTTCGATGCTACTACTTGCCCATTTCGTCGCACTTTCGATGAAATTTTGGTGTTCTTCTGATGCTAGTCCTTGCTAATTTCGTTGCAAATTCGATGAACTTTTGGTATTGTTCTAATGCTACTACTTTCCTATTTCGTCACACATTCAACGAACTTTTGGTGTTCTTTCGACGCTACTACTTGAGTATTTCATCGCTATTTTGACGAACGTCCTCTGTTGTTTCCATGCTACTGCTTTCCCATTTCATTGAATTGACAATGAACTTCTGGTGTAATTTGTCAGTGGATAAACAAAGTTTTCATCGATATTCCGACAAAATCCTGAGGTATTTCATGATGCCATCGACCGATGATTCTTCGCCGTTATTTTGACATTTAATTTTTCGTCGGCCTTGTGACGAAAAAATAGCAACGGAAATATTTTCGCCATTGTGTTGCTCTTCCGACAGAGATTTGTCGAATGACCGACTAATGCCCATTGGAAAATGGTGTCAAATGCAGTAGTGGGAGTACTTGATATCATTTGAACCTTTAGCATTAGTTTATGTTGCTTGAGAAGCTTTCTTCACTTTGAGTAGAGTTTTGGAAATGATATTGGTCATGATTCTATGTATATCTCAATATTACTTTTAGTGGGAGATTTATGTAGTTACATAATTTGTTCTATCTTCTTTGTTTCAAGATTTTGGTTCTAAGTTATTGTTACAGTGTGTAGTAAGCCATGGATAATATTTGATTAGAATATGGATGGTCTCTTGCAATGGTTTTTGGTGTCATAAGGAGTTCTTGGATTCTACCTTTAGATAGTAGTGAGAGTTTATGGACATCTTTAGTTCTATTGACAAAAAATGTATGGAGATTATATCTTCTTGGTTTGGAGATTATGGTTGTACTTTAGCTTTTGGGAGCTCATGGTATTGAATTATTTGATTGTGTTGGGGCCATGAAATATCTTTAGTTTGAATATGGTTATCATAATTCTTAGAGAGCCTAGTTACACAGTCATTGGGAGCTTTAGCAATGATGTTGATTCATCATTTGATGATGGATGGTTATTTTCATGTAATATCCTAAGAGTGGATGTTAGATCACGATGTCATGATATATTCCTAATTCTATAGTTTTAACTTTGACAGTGGTCTTTTTTTTTCTCTTTGGTTTTGAGTATTAATCATTTTCTTGGAGCTTCATGATTTTTTAGGGTTGCATTTAAAGTTGGCATGAATTTATTGGTGGATGCTCGTGTATATTAGAGAGACTTGGGTGAGGCTAAGAGATCTCTTATTTATGGGATCATATGTTGAGATGGTTACTCCTTAATGAGGATTTCAATAAGAAGATTGAGGATCCTATACCTAGTTATGGATGTGTGATGCAGGAGCATCCCTAGTTGTAAAGCACTCCTATGTCAACCAAAAAAATTCTTTTCTTGCAATTTAGTCTATAGCTATCTCAACAGTTTCTTCTACATTTTACTATTGTATCGTTTCTCATCTTGTAGAGTAGGATATATGTTCTACATGAGATCATCTACAACATATCCAAATTTTAGTTGATTTTCATATTATTTACAAAAAGTTATCACTATTAAAATTCACTGTCATTTCTTAGTCATAGCATTTGGGGCTCACTTGGTCCAAGATTTAGTGTGCAGACCTATTTTCGAGTGTGCAAATCTTAATGGAGCATCATACAAGATTTTTATGTCCCAGGGGAACTTTCTTGGAGATCCACAATTCATTTCATTTACCGATGGATTATCTTTTCATGTTTAAGGCTAACCTACATGCTTGATCATTCATTGGGGTTGTAAACCCTTGAGGTTGATGCAGACCATATTTGGAGTTGGAGATTCATATTTAAGATCACTTTGTAGTAATTTGGAAATTAGTTAGTCAATTAATAAGGAAGATCATTAATAGTTGTTCATAATTCTATCTAGCCTTCTAGGTTGTGGAATGTAATAAGGCATTGTGCCAATTTTTATATCTATAAATGCCCTTGATGCAAGCTTGTGAGCCCTATTTATTCCACATATAAGGCATATGATGTATGTAATATTGCTAATTGCTGATTCAATAAAGATCTATATTTTTTGAGTATTTCTTGTGTTATTTTCCATTGTGTTGACTCTAAGCTGTGTGGTTGGATAGTCCTTTCTAGACCCTCCATCCATGACTACACCAAGTGGTATTAGAGTGAGTCTTGAATGAATTCCTTGTGGTGAAAAAATCACCAATGTGAGGTAGACTACATGTGTTTTCAACCAATCTCCAGGTGTGAGGCAGTTGAAACCCTTATAGCCAAATCACCAAATTGAGGTAGTTGCACCAGATCCAAGGAGAGAGATGCCACTAAGGAGAGTTCCTACTATGGAAATTTTTGCTGGAAGAATGGATGAAATGTTAGAGATGATGCAAGAAATGAGAAACTTATTGGATGTTGTAGAAGAATGTAGAAGGAGATGTCTAAACCCTAAACATGTGAACGAAAGTGATGATGATGAGTTAGATCATGTTGTGAATCACAATGATGAAAACCTAGAAGAACAAGAAGAATATTTAGATCCCATAAAAATTTTGAAATCTATTTCTAAGATTGGTAAGTGACCTATAATTGAAATTCAAAATTACACATGAAATTTAAACCTTGAGGAATTGATTGATTGGATCAATGATATGGAGGAATACTTTGAATATGAGGAAATTGAAGATCCAAAAAGAGTGAGATTTGAAAAAAAGAAGCTAAAAGGACATACTTCCATATGGTCAAAAGAAGTGAAAATAGATAAAAATAGGAGAGGAAAGGATAAGATCACAAAGTGGGATAGGATGGTAACAAAGCTGAAGAATCAATTCATACCTACTGATTATGAACTGGAATTGTTGAAAATATTATAGAACTTGAGGCAAAAGGAAAGATCTGTGAAAGAATATATTGAAGAGTTCTACAAGATGATCATTAGTGTTGGAAATAGTGAAGCAAGCAAAGAGAAGGTTTCATAGTACATCAATGGACTAAGAAAAGAACATCCAAGAAGAATTGAGCCTGGCGAAGATGACATCAGTTGAAGAAGCATACCAATTTGCGCTGAAGGTAGAAGAAAAGTTAAACAAGAAATTTGAACAAATGCAAAGAAGTGCAAGAGGAAGATTTCAGAGGAGGGGATCACAATCTGGAGAAAGGAAACCATTTGTAGAGAAAAACAAGTACATAAAACCCTAGCATAGTGAAGAGAAGGACAATAATTCATATCATAAAGGAAGAGAGGACAAAAATTTATACTGAAGTGATAGAGGAGGTCATAATTCCTAACACAATGATGGATATAGGAATAGATATAGGAGAGATGAAGGAATATCATAGAAGAGACCATTTAGAGGAAGGTCTATTTCAAGTGTGGAGGTGAAGGACATAGAGAATTTAAATGTCATAAGAGATGTATCGAAAGAGAATTGAGCATACCAATAGAGTAGCTTATGTGGATGAAGAACCTATTGGATCCACTAATTCAATTGAAAAACTAGAAAAAGGTGAATCATTGGTGATGAGGAGAGCTTTGATGCATGAAGAAGTGACTAAGGAACCATCACAAAGGAAAAATTTGTTTAGGACAAGATGTAAATCTAGAGGAAAGGTATGTAAAGTTATCATTGATAGTGGAATTACTGTTAATTTAGTTTCATAAGAGATGGTAACCAAGTTGAATTTGAAGAGATTAAAACATCCAAAGCCCTATAAGATAGAATGGATTAAGGATGAACATAAGATCTTAGTGAATGATCAGTGTTTGGTGAAATTTAAAATATGATCATATCATGATGAAGTATTGTGTGATATTATTCCTATGGATTCATGTCATTTACTATTAGGAGGACCATGGAAATATGATAGGAAATAAATTAATTATTGGAGAATAAATACCTGTTGTATAGTTGTAAATTGCACCCCTCGCAATTTCACATACATTCTTACATTTTATTTAGTGATCACTCCTCTAGCATCTTGAGTAGACTCATTTTAGCCCCTGCATCAACCTTTTCCCCTTCTTAGGATGCTCCAACACCCCTTTTTAGTATCTACCCTTGTGCATCCACTTTTCGTCAAACCTAAGGCTTTTCTCATTCTTTTTTTTGGTAGCGTGATGTGTCTGGACACTAGTGCACCGTGTGGATGTTTGCATGCCATGCTAGTGTCCTGTGATGTTTCAATATTTAAGCACTTGTCTCTGAGCATTTTTTCCACTTGTCACCTCCTTTGTTCGGTGGTAATGGCCTAGGATGCCTTGTAATATCCAAAGAAGCTTCTTTTCCCTCATTAAATTCTATTATGTCAATTCATTTGTGTCCCTAACTTCTTCTAGCTCCATTCTTCTAAGTTCTTCCTCTGCTCCAACTTCTTTCTCTGCTTCTTAGCTTCTCTCCCAAGAATTATACCATCTTGATCTTTCTTGCACAACTCTCCTTACTTATTACGACAACCTCAAGCTCTCATTACACCTCTTTGCAACACACTCTTGGTTCTTACAACTCTCTTTTTCTCCCTCTTTGTAGCTCCTTTGGCTCTTGCAACTTCATCTCCCTTCCTTCATGCTTGTGAGCATCTTGGGATTTCACACGTCCCTCATCTATTGCATCCTTACTTTGTGATACAAGTTCTCCTCCTCGAGCAAGGATTTATTTTATCACCTCTTTTGTGATATGGGTTCTCCTCCTCAAGCGAGGATTGCTTTTATCACCTCTTTTGTGATATGGGTTCTCCTCCTTGAGTGGGGTTTTCTTTTATCACTTCTACTTGGTGGTGTGGGTTCTACTCCTGAGTGGATTTTTCTTTCACCACACATTTTTTCCATTTTGGTTCTTCTTTCTCTCTATCTTCTAGTTGTCCATGGATGTGGGAACACCAAAACGGGGGTTTGACTAAGGCAAACCGCTATACAACCCCAACAATTTCTATAGATATCTTACATACGTAGGTTTTGAAGAAATTCACTTGTGGAGGATTCATCACTCACATGGTTGTAAGAATTTGCTTTCTTCTCCTTATCTCCATCATTTATTCTTTACTTTGCTTTAGTTCTATTACATTCTATTATTTCCCTATATTCTATAAGTTCTTATTAATTAGAGTAGTAGTTTCTTAGCCATTTTCTATGGTAAACTCACTTTCTGGTCCATATGAGATGCCAACACACCTCTGGAATGCTAGTGCATCGCATTGCCATCTGTATTCTACGTTGACGTCCTTTGGTCGAGAGCTTTTTAGTTTGTCTAGAAAATCTCTATGATCTGCTCTTTCTAATTCTAAAACTTTCATGTTATTCCTTGAGGTAGTTTAGGGAATTTAGCCTCGTGAGGCTCTTTGAACAAAGAGAACTTGTGAGTAGTGAATTCCCCTTCTCTACATTTTGGTGAACTCGAAGTGAAGAGGGTACTTTTCAAAAAACTAGGAATTTATTTACCCCTACTTGGTGGGGTCATAACTTTTGACTCGGTGCTTGGAATTCAAATTTTTTTGCACCATTGGAAAAGTCTCCTAGACAACTAGTTCAGTTTCTAAAATACAAGTGCCTTTGATAGTCAAATTTTAAGGACCGATGCAAGTTCCGACCTCAAATTCTGCTCTGAAGACCTCCAAAAATGTGAATTACTACAACATAGAAAATACTAAAAAAATTGTAATGAATTTAATATCTTCTTTTATTAGTTTTGTATCTAATTTTATTCAAAAATTTAATGATATTCCATTTCATGCATGTGATAGTGACTTGGCTTTGCCCATGTCACTTGATATCTTTGATCCTTCTCACCAAAGTCCTCTTGCTTCAGAGGATATTTTTTTGCAAGAAGATGAAATCATTGATACTTTTCTTAATGTTACTCTACCTTCTCTTCATGCCAATGCACTCTCTTCTAGAGATGATGCATTTGTGAATAATGAACCTTCTATTCATTCCAATGCACTCTCTTTTTGAGATGATGCATTCATGAATGATGAATCTCTTATACCTTCCAATGCACTCTCTCCCAGAGACATTGCATTTTTGAATGATGAATTTCTTATCTATTCCAATGCACTCTCCTCTAGAGATGATGCATTAGCGAATGATAATTCTCCTTCCACATTTAATCCTATTTGGATTGATGTTGAGAATATGTCTTCAAATAATTATTCCACTAGTTCTGATGATTTAGTAAATGTAATCTATGTCTCTATTGCCCCTCAAAGGCCTAAGAGACTGGTTATTTACGTGACTCCAACTAGTCCTTCTAAAAGGATTTGTTCTATTGATGGTGTTCCATTTGATGGTGCTTCTCCTGATCTTTCTAAGGCTCCCTCTTATAGAGAAGTAGCCCATAATTATGAGAATAGAATGAATAAACAAACAAGCATTCCTCAAGCTCCTAAACCTACAACTAAAGCACCTAGTAATAACAATCTTGTCAAGCAATCTCAGGTTGCTCCAACTAAGATCTCACTATGGGACTTGCTTCAGTTTGCTTTGATTTATTAGGTTATACTTCAAGAAGCATTAAAAAAGATCCTCTTGCCTTCTTCCATTAGGCCAGTAGATTTTGATGCATTGATAGCTTATATTCATGTGGATTCATCGAATATTATGTTCTATTTGTAGGAACTCCCACCTTCGTAAGTACGGAAGCAAGCAGACCCTCTAGTGATTATAGTTAAGATTAATAAAACTAGTATTAGACATACTCTCATTGACGCCAGTTCAATGCTCAATGTATGCAACATCGATCTATTGCCTAAGATTAATATTGACTCATCCTCTCTTAATACTTATTTTGTTATCATTTGTGTGTTCGATAGTGTTGATCGATAATCCCTAGGCACAATAGTCTTTCCTTTGAGGTTGGGATCTATTACTGTACCCACCATTGTATGTGTTGTGTCAGAAAAGTTACCATATAACCTTCTTCTTGTTAGACTATGGATTCATGCTATGGGTGTAGTCTCATCTACCTTCCGTAAATCTATTAAGTTCATTTGTAATAATAAAGTAGTCACAGTCAAGGCTAACCCTGAGGCTATGCACTTATGTGAAATTGCAATTGTTGGTAAGGTCTTAGTTGTGCCTACTCTTATACCTTTAGTATCTTCTAGTGTGTCGATGTTTACTCTAGAAGTACCTACTACAAAGGATACTCTAGAGACAAATGTCCCTAAGGAAGATCCTTCTGAAGTGAGAAATCATAAATATGCTCCTTCTTCTTCTCAAGAGAATGCATGTCTTGGTGATGATTGGGATTCTCTAGACTTTACATATTCCTTCATTCGGGAATATAAAGTCAACCTGATCTGCTTATACCTTTCAATAACATCATCTGAACCCACTATCAAAGATGGTCATTCTTCTATATCATAGGATAATGTGAATACAAATTGTAATGTTCTTAGTGATGATCCTCCTTCTGAGGAAGATGATCACACTTCTATTAAAGAGGTTAATGTTGGTGATCCTGTTAGGAAAGATGATGGTGATCTCATAGAGGATTATGATCCCCTTTATCAAAATAATACTCTCCATGTAGATCCTCCATTGTCTGCTATCTTTGTGTCATCTTCTTGCGAGCAGTCAAAATTTTCTCCACAAGAGAAAGGGTTACTCCCTACTCCCCATCCTTTATCTAAGCAAGAGTGTATTTTGTTGTAGATTGTAAAAGATTGCTTAATTACTCTTCCTTCTCCTACACAATAAATTCCACAAACATGATAAAGAAAAACATTCTTTCTGTGCAGACCATCGAGTGCCTGTCCATTCCACTAGCGAATGTAATGCCTTAAAGGATAAAATACAACAACTTCATGATTCAAGTGCCATAAAACTCTCGTTTGATTGATGCACCTGCCTTTTCTTTGCATGGAAAGTGATATCAAGGTCTACCTCTATCCTACATGTCCTAAGTATCTTGCATGGTTCTCCCCCCCTATATATTTTGGGGGCAGTGATAACTTGTCCTAGAGATGTGTGTCCTTTTAACGACCCCCTATATTCTTTTTTAATCTTTTGAATGAAGTGTACCTTGAGTGGACCCCATTTTCTTTTGAAGGGTTCCTGAGGTACCTCTTTGAAATCTTTTCTCTCGAATGAATCCTTTAGCATCTAGCTTGGGGGAAAGCTAACTAGACCTACTTCATATCTTTACATCTAGCTTGGGGGCAACTTGACTAGACCTTTCCTTTCAAATAACACATCCCTTGAGTGGACCCATCTTCTTTTGAAGGGTTCTCAATGGACCTCTTTGAAATCCTTCCAATTTTTTGATGGTCTGCATGACTTTCTGCTTACTTTCCTGTGTGGCTACTTTTGAACATGTTATATCTACAGGTAAACATGTCACTTTGTAGGTGCACTTGTAAAGCTTCTTTTCGACTCTACGGAGTCCCCTTCCTTGGGTTTCCTCCATGTGAGATATCTTGGGGGATACCTCCCTGTAGGTCTGTGGGTCTATAGGGTGCTTCTTTTGAGCTTCCTCTATGTGAGAGATCTTGGGGTGGCTCCCCTATAGGTCTATGGGTCTCTAGGGAACTTTCCTTGGTTTCCTTCATGCGAGAGATCCTAAAGGACACCCTCCCTGCAATTTTGTGAGTCTATAGGGTGCTTTCTTGGCTTCCTCCATGTGAGAGATTTTGGGTCAAGGAAAACTTTAGTGGTGAATCTTTTCCAATTGGTGAATTCTAGGAATTGGCCAAGTCGAAATTGGTGAGAACTCGCACCCAACAAAGTGTCCAATTGCCCAAATTTTATGAACTATAGGTCCAATGCATGTCCATTCGCCAATGAGTTTTTTTATGAGGCATATTTAATCAAGAGATTTTCCATTATCAAACTATGCATTTCAATTGGAACGACTAATATTTTTGCCTGGAATCCCAAAAGCATTTAATAAAACACCTACATACTCGCCAATACTATTAAAACAATATTGTATTAGGACCCATTTTGCCAATAAAAATTTACAAATATTTGCTTGTGAAGATCCATTTCACCAATTAAAATTTACAAATATTTGCTTGTGAAGACCCATTTTTCCAATTAAAATTTATAAATAGTTTCTCATGAGGACCTATTTCGCCAATAACATTAAAAACTAATTAGATTTGAGGACACATTTTGCCTTGAAAATTACAATGTATCGTTGTATAAGCACGCGGGATTCACCAAATTTTTAATATACCATTTAAAAATCCCACGGAATTCACCAAATATGGAATTGTGGATTGATATAAATGCAGTCGAAAGTGTCATTTATTCTTACACATTTTGTTCAGTTTTGAGGTTCTACTTCTCCATTCAGAATTTAGCGAAAGTTGAAAACGTAGACTTAAAAGGTGAGTGATCATTTCTTCATAGTGTTATTAGTTATAATAATAAGTTTTCTTTATCTCTTTTCCATTCTTGCTTCAACAAAGTGAACCTTAGAAGTTAGAACCAAACTCTAAAGTTTTAAAGTTTTTGAAACCTCCGACCAATTGAGTAGAAAAGGTGAGTGATCATTTCTTCATAGTGTTTGTTATAATAATAAGTTTTCTTTATCTCTTTTCCATTCTTGCTTCAACAAAGTGAACCTTAGAACTAAACTCTGAAGTTTTGAAACCTCTGACCCACTAAGTAGAAAGATGACTAGGAAAGACTTGCAACTCAACAAAGTGAACCATCAAAAAAGTTAGAGAATCGGTAAGTGATGAAATTTTAGAACTTCACGACAAGGTTATAAAACTCTGAGGGCTAGTGACTAAGGTTAGGATTCGTAAAATCCAAAATTTTTATATTGTATTCCATGGTATTGAATTTGATATGTGATTCTGCATCATTTTTAAAGAACAACACTTATCACACTACTTAAAAATTCCTATTGCATTTCCATTCACACAATCTTTGATAAATAACTGAAAGAAATATTATTAATCCATTCCTTGAATAGAAGCTAAGAGTTCAACATCCATAAATTATAAGTTATAAGCTAATGAAAGCTAACAGTTCAACATTAACTTATAAAGGCATCTAGTGTCCACCCAACTTAAACAATAAAAGCTTAAACTATCAAATCACCTAAATTATACTGAGAAATCCTTACACATCCATCACTATAAAATATTTATTCACAGATAAACATTCGACAACAATGAAACTATCCAAAAATCTATCATTCCAATAATAGACAATCCACTAGAAAACATAGAGTTTCTTTTGTCTTCATAACGATTTCTTGAAGACAATCATTTTAGAAATTAAAATAAAAAGTCTTTGAAATTTCACTTTGGCTCCAATCAACCCTAGGGTAGGATTTATTAGGAAATTTTTCATATGCAGGATCTATTATTGTTGAATCCTCAGCTACATTTTTAGGAATGTGAAATGACATATCGAAAGCCTGTATCTGTTTTAGCATTAGCCTCATATAATCTTTTCTCAAAACTTCCTTCTCATTGACACAATTTTCCCAAAAATCTTCGATAGATGGTTGATGCCAATATGACCTCCCTCCATAGAGATTATGCTTCACAAAACCCTTACAGTCAAAATTAGCTCTCATAGACATATTCTAGAGGTTATATTCCTTGAGAATTCCTTTAGCTCCCCTAGCCATGTGGTTTGTTTTTCACACAAAAGAAGGCATATCTAATGGGAAGACATACCCTAAGAGTTTTATATCTATTGGCTAACAGATTTATCACCCAACTCTATATTAATACACCCATAAAAGGTGATAAATGTAACCACAGTTGAATCGGTAACATTACAACATTACAAACTTCAAAACCGATTCTTTGATTATTTTTAAAGGTGGAAGCTACCTTTATCTAATGTTCAATGAATGATTTTTTAAAACTAATGATGCTTTTAACCAAAAAGCAAATAAAGGATGGGGATTTTAACCAAAAAGCTTCAAAGGTATCTATCAATCTCATGTAAATAGAAATAGAACTTCTAAAAGAAAGATAAAAACTAAACTAATATCACTACAGAAATTTTATTCATACATAATGACACCACAAAAATATAGAAAAATTATATAATCTACCATCCCAATAATAGATATCACACTATCAAACATTCGGTATAAATAGAATAAATCTATACACCATAACTCAAAGATTATGCATGCATAAACTCCACCAATGTCTTCTATATCAAAATAATAGATAATAGCCAAAATAACAAAGTTTTCCCTAATGAGTAAATCAAAGTTTTCCAACTTTAAAGAAAGTATATGAAAATGCTAAAAATAAACTATGCATCATTCCTAGCCGCTTCAACTTCATTAGCTTCTGGCTCCTCATTCTCTCCTTGTCACAACAAATTCTCTTGCATCGTCATTCTGGCTTTATATTCCTTGTACTTGGTAATGATTGCAAAAATCTCCCTGCTGCCTAGTGTTAATGTGATCTGAAGCCCAGTTCTCCATTTTCTGAGAGCAACTTCGGACTTGTTCAATGTGTCAGAGCTCCTTTTTGCTTCAAATTTAAAATTTTTGAGATAAAGCTCCAGCCTGCCAAGCTTTACGAAAGATTCTTTAGTCATCCTAGCAGGATCTGCTACTTCTCTGTTGAAGACTTCTCTGAAATTTGAGAAAATTTCTTTTGTGTCCAGAATTTTCTCATCAGATATCTTCACCTGTAGATCATGAAAGTCCCCCTTGATTTATCCAAACATATCCAAATACTTCTCCAACACTTCTGTGATTTCCTTTACCAAGTCATCATATATGTTTAGTTTCCATTTAAGTGAATCAAGAAATGAAGGATCTAATTCCTTTGGATCACTAACAATCTGTTCATTTACCAACTTCAATCAATCCATGGAAACTAACTCTTTCATTTCTTCCAAAAGTACATATAGACTAGTTTGATCCTTTCTAACCTACTGTAGTTCTGCTATTAATCCTTTTCTTTTATCAACAATGTGAGTGTAGGAAATCATAGATTTACTAATAAAAAACATAGCTTCCTGAGACAATTCTTCAATCCACTCACTAGAAGCCTTGGAATAATTTAGATTTTTCTTAATCAACTGCATCGTAGACTCATCAATAACTCTTTCTTGGGAACTAGAAGCCTCAGTAGACAAAAAGGGAGAAACAATGGAAGAGATAAAGTTTTTGAAATCCAAAATTTGACATTGCAATTGTACCCTTTTTTTCCTTTCTTCTTTTGCCTGCTTGGCTAAAGCATTGACTGAGTAACTGGTGTGATATACATCACCTTCAAGTGTCTAGGGACCCATGTCAACATGTATGATTCTTTAATCATCCATGGTTATCTTATCATCATCTACATATTTTAAAGGTTCTGCAATTTCTAACACCTAATTACCAAAGACAACATCATTCAAAATTCTTGACATTTTCTGGGCTTTCTTGGGCCTTGAGGAAGATTGGAGTAATTTTGTCACTGTATCCACTCCAACGGATGTCGTAGGAGTGTATTTTCTCTTCTTTTCTACCACTTTCCTCAACCATACTGGAGATTTTTCTATTAGACTAGGGGCTTTATCACTTTGACCAACCTCTCTGGACTCTCTAGGAATAATTGATATGTTTTATATAGGAGGAGAAGATTCTTCAGACAAGGGTGGGAAAGTACTATCTTCAACAATATGCTTAAAGATGCTCTCTGAATCTTATGACATAGGTTTTGTTTGGACATTTTTCTTTTTAAGAGAAAGGGTGGATGGGCTGTCTTGTTCACATATTGATTTTGATTTAATTGATTTCTCTGGATTTTCACCATCACCCTTAGATTGTGAATTGGCACTAGAAGACTTGATGACTATCCTCGCTGATGATGTACCTCCAGTGACTACTTGGCTAGATCCTTGCTCATTTTTATGGGACAATTTTGGTTCATGAACAAAACCAGCAACCCTATGCCATTTTTCGTCCAACCAGTCGTGAGTCCTTTTGAGTACTAGTTCAACTCGTTTACTTATATATAAAACTTCATCTTTATCCTAGTCAACTCTGGGATGTGATTTATTAGGCAACTTCTCATATTTAGGATCAAGAACCATCGAATCTTCAGACACATTTTTAGGAATTTGGAAAGAGAGACCAAAAATTTGTATTTTCTCAAGGGTTAACCTCATATGGTCCCTTCTGAAAACTTCATTTTCTTAGTACAATCTTCCCATAAATATTCAATTGAAGGTTGGTGTTGATACGAGCTGAAGGCATACAATTTTTTTCTCACAAAGCCCTTGCTGTCAAAATTAGTTCTTACAAACAAGTACTGGAGATTTATTCTTTGAGAATCCTTTCAACGTTCCTAGCCATCTGATTACTTTTGCAAGAGAAAGAATGAGTAACTAACGGGAAGGTATACCCTCCTTTTCCCATATTCATGTATTTAATATTTACTATGGCCATTTGTCTGTAGACCTCCAAAAATACTAGTAAATCCTCAGGGTACTTAGGAAATTTAAGTGGAGCCTTCTCGTAACCTCCAATTCTCAAATAAGAAAACCTATCAAACTGGATATAAAAACTTCCAAACTTCAACACCAAAGATTTTGATTTAAGGGAAAAACACATTTCAGGGTTTCCATCCAACTTTCTTGCAGCTTCCATTAAAAAAGTATCATTAACAAGATAATATTCTCCCATCCCAACCTACCTGGTAAATTGTGGATAACACTTATATATAGGCATGCCAGGACTTGGTGGTACTTGTGGTTTCAATCCTGGGCAATAATCTCTTTGACTAGCAATGATATATATCAAACAAGAACACATATGAAAGATAGCAATCTTCTGAAAGTTAACTAATTGCTCATGCAAGTGAAAGAGAATTATCTCGGCCCAATCGATAAACACATTATCATTATAGATAACTAAAATGAACTGACACATCCAATCTTCAAATAATTGAACTTGTGCATTCCCAACAATACGATGAAGTAAAGCAATAACATTAATAATTTCTACTTTAAAATGTGTCCTCTTAAGTTTATTGGGAAATTGAGACTTACCTTTCTTCTCTGATTTTAACCACCCTTTGGCCATAGAATTTTTACACCAGGTTTCATTAGTCCTAAAATATTCGTTAGCTATTACAATAGACATCTCCTTTATGGGTGCCTTATCTAGAATTCCTAATGCTTGAGAAACAACCTCAAAAAAAAATTAGTTGCAATGGTTCCGTCTGCAGCCTTGATTTCTCAGGTTTTAGGAATGTACCTTCTTGCACATGTAGCAATTAGGTCAACACTCAACACTGCTTCTAGAAAACCTTCAGCTTGAGCTAGTCCACTTTCGAACAACTTCACATCTACAACAGATTTTTCTTTACTGTCCAGACATGCCCAAAATTCTTCCAATTTAAAAAGTCCTAGCTTTGTATCCCTCACACCAAGCCAATGATTTTCAATTTCAGACTGCATGAGCTCACTATGCCTAATGAGATGCTTGAATTCCTGAAGAAATAACAACAATAGGTAGAAGTATAGCTGAGGCTTTAACAAATAAGTTCTCACCACCCTCAAGCCATATAAAATGACAAGACGTGCAATCAATGTGGAGTAAAATGAGAATGTAGGCTAAATGTCTAAGAAAAACTTCACCACCCACATATGTCATTATTTTTTATAGGATGTGCTTTAAATGTAACATTCAATTTCATACCTCGAAAAGATAGCCTTTAAACCTGCATGCTTTTGGAAATTCCTGAAAAGACAACTCAAGTTTATTCCATACATAGCATTCAATGAGATGTCAGATGACAATGCCTTTGAAAGGAAAGATAAGTCCATCATGTCACGTGGTTGCTGAAACTTGGAACCTCAAAACCGAAGTCTGAAGTTTCAATTTTTTCAAAACCTCTGACCTTTTTATGCAATTATTTCATAAATAGATAATACTGAATTTATCAAAGGAAAAAAAAATGATTTGAATAGATTCATAGTCACATAACTCAGAAAATAAATCTTTGATGGCAACTTTCTTTTTTCATTTGTATTGTTTATGTTTTATTTTTAAATCTGCATGCAATTATTTCATAAATAGATAATACTTAATTTCTCTTTACTGTAAATTTATAACCATTTATTTTATTACAACTAAATTACAATGTCACATTATTACTATCACTATTACTAACCCTATTTAATAATTTATGGGCCACTAGTGCAGTTATTAGCCTAATTCACACAAACCAAAAAACCAACTTAGTCAATTCATGTATCTTAAGCCTTACATGTACAATTAAAAATTAAAATGTTTAATTTGATTGACGTCTGGCTACATGCAAATTGTACCTCAATCTGACAAGCTGTCAAAATCCCTAGACTCTAGTTAGCACTACTAGTGCCACTCAAACGATATGAAATCATTACAAATCTTGTTTCATTAAAGCTATGAGTTGTCCAATCAATCGCTTCAGATGTTCAAAACTAAAAGATTGAGAATTTCAATGAAATGAAATGTAATACGTCGAGGCATTAAAAAGAGATAAATGAGCCTTGATCTCACCACATGTCTGCATCTAACAGTTCTAGTGTTATTCTAGAGGTTTCAATTCGCAAGTCTACTGCTTCAAATATTTACTTCTGAAATGCAACTACAACCGTCCATCAAAAATTCATCGAATGGTCGTGGTTATATTGATTTTCCTTTACATCCTTTGGGTTAAACATTCTTAATTTTTTTGCCTTGGTCCTACATTCTTCCTAGGCATGTCTGAGTCGTCCAAGTCACCCAAGTCACTGGAGCCAAGATCCAGTGCATGTCTGAGTCATCCAAGTTGCCGATTTCACCAAGTCATCCAAGTCACCGGAGCCAAGATCCAGTGCATGTCTAAGTTGCCAAGTCGCCCAAGTCACCAGAGCCAAGATCCAATGCATGTCCAAGTCATCCAAGTCACCCAAGTCGCCAAGTTCGCCATGTCATCCAAGTCATGCAGGTCGCCGAGTTCACCAAGTCGTCTAAGTCGCCAGAGCCAAGATCTAGTGCATGTCCGAGTCGCCCAAGTCGGGTATCTTTTAAAACCAAATTTCTGCACGTGCATATTTCTGCCACTTAAGTTCTTCTATTTCTCATCGCCAAAATCCAAATTCCAATCCATCGGGTTCATTACCATGATGATGAGCTTTGATCTCCCCACGTGTTTGCATCGAACTGTTCTAGTGTAATTCTAGAGGTTTCAACTCACAAATCTACTGCTTGAGAGATATACTTCCGGATTGCAACTATAGCCGTCCTTCAAAAATTCATCGAACGGTAGTGGTCCATAATGTCACGTGGTTGCTAAAACTTGGAACCTTAGAACCAAAGTATGAAGTTTCAAAGTTGTCAAAATGTCTGACCCATCGACTACATAGATGACCAAGAAAGACTTGCAACTAAGGTTAGGAAAAACACCAAAACCTCAACTTTGGTGAATTAAGATAGGAAAGGTGACAAGGACGGTGCATTTATGAAGTGATTAAAATATACTTTAGAAATAATTATTCCAATTCTAAACTAATGCTATAAAATATACCAAAAAAGTTGATTAACCAGCATAGTTTCCATTTCCAACATATCAAATTATCCCTAATCATACCCACCTGAAATCTATCCTTCCAACCATTGTTTGTGCCCCAAGGTTTTTTACAATTGCAATGCAAATCCAAGCATAACCCCCAAAAAAAAAATCACAGACAAGATTTAGTATAGTAATCTTTTTTTTTTTTAAAACTTGTACTATTCAGATGCCTTCGATGAATTACCCATCTCCAATGGCTCTATCTCCATTAACAACTTCATCTTCTTCCTCAAACACAAGCCCTTCTTTTCACGCATCTCTACTCTAGCGATGTCTTTGAGATTCTCTATGACCTCGACCTCCATTAGCTCAACGCATATTTTGAGTGCTTGCCACCCGCGCTCCACACCTTCTGGCCACAGATCTTTGGTGAGTCCTTTTGGCCACCTGATAAAGAGATGATTTAAATCCACGAGCTCCAGGCCTCCACCATCCATTCCTTCAACCTTAACAAGTCCCACTCCTGGTATCGCCCGTTCCAAAAGGCCTTCCATATCCTCTAAAAAATATTTGTGAACTAGAGTTTTCATGACTTTCCTCACTACATCCACTGGCTCTCCTAAGTCCAGATCCCAAGCCATGGCCAATGAATAAATATCCATATTATTCTTGTATCTATGCTTTAATTTTTCAAAGCCATTACCCAAAATAATTTGAATTGTTTGCACCACTTGCACATCCTTGAACAAAAATAAACCCCGCAACCACTTCACATATGCTTTGCCGACGAAAGGGTCCAGCTTCCTCCATGATGTCAAGGTGAAACTGGCCTCCATTATTTCTCTGGTTCACTAGCTTCTAGAAAACCACCCACTTTTGACTGGCTACATGAGATGTGTCTTTAATACATCTCAATTTTCCAACCATCTCAATTAATGTTGATTCCAGAATGCAACTACAAACATACATCAAATGTTCATCGAACGGTTGAGTAATTTATGTTATAAATAATAAACATAAAAAATGTGTTTTAAATTTGCTTTAAATTTTCTTTAATACATGTGTTTTAAATTTGCTTTAAATTTTAATGTGCTAGGATTGACATCAAGGCCAAGGGGCTAGAAACTTAACATTTCAAAGGCCTTAATAAAATGAATTACAATGTCACATTAATAGCACATTGCACAACCATTAATAGCACTTAACTTGCAAAGGAATTAATAAAATGAATTACAATGTCACATTAATAGCACAACCATTTATCTTAATAAAACTGAATTACAATGTCACATTATTACATAGTACAAATACAAATGTAAGCGCAAGCACCAAGCTTCTGCTGGACTGCTAGTGAAAAGTTGAAAACATAAATGTGATACATGTATCTCTAAAAATAAATGAAACTTGTTGGATCAACCATGAGCTCTAAAAATAAACACATGGGACTTGTCAAGTCAACCATGGTCTTTGAAAATAAATGCATGGGGAAAGGGGGCCAAATCAAACTGGGGAAATGGGAGCTATGAAGATACAAAATGTACTTAGCCCCTTTCAAAACTAGACTCATGCAAAAGATGAAGGGTTGTAAAATTGCTCCCATGCAGAAGATGAGCACTTAAAATAAATGATGGGACTTGCCTAGTAGGCCATGCTGGGGAGCCGGGAGCTCTGAAGATACAAAATGTACTTATCCCCTTTGAGAATCAAAATCATGTAGATGATGAGAGGTATTCAAATTGCTCCCATCTTCTACTTACAGCTTCCATGCACTGGGATAGCACTTATCTCCATTAGAGCTCCTCATCCTAGTTCAAAACGTATCTGAGAAGTCAAGTGAACCAAATCAACTTCTTTCCAATTCCACCCATTCTAAACTTGAAGGAAATTGGTCTTTTACTTTGTAACTACATAACTGGAGGAAGGAGAATTTAGAACATCCCCAATAATACCACATCATCTTCTTCATGAATCCTTATTAAGTTATTAACCCTACAAAATGAAAACCCTTATGACAATTAAATGAATGGTTTTAGTTGTGCTCACTATCCTTATTTATGGGCCAAAATTTCTACCAAAAGTGCCACTACTAGCCTGGTACCTTGTACACCTCACACGTGTCACATGTGAGCTTTGAATTTGTGTATAATTGCGATTCACACAAACCAAAAATCCAACTTAATTGGTACCTCAAGCTGGCTACATGCAAAGTTGCAAACTGTAGCTCAAGCTGACAAGCTGTCAATTGTCAAAATCGGCAATGCCACGCAAGTTGTCGATTGTCAAAATCACTGGATTATTGACATCATCATCTATGATTCTACAATACATTGTACAGTTTTCAATATAAAGCTATCTAATCAATCACTTTGGCTATACATATGGTATTAATCCGCGTTGTCACCCAGAACCGCATCCAAATTGAGAATTTCAATAGAATAAATGAACGGTAGAGTACTTTGATGCATTGAAAAGAGAGAATTAAATGTCTCATTTTACCTTAATGGTTATCAATCTCAACCATTGATTTCTGAAAATCTAACGGTTCTACTATTATTCTGGAGGTTTTAGTTCGCAAGTCTTGTACTTCAAGGATTCACTTCTAGAATGCATCTATAGCCATCCATCAAAAATTCATTGAACGGTCCCTCTTTTAAAACAAACTTTATGCATGTGCATAATTTAAAATTGGGACATCGCTAGGTTGATGAGACTTGACCCTTAGGATTAAAGAGTTAAGATTTAAGGATTTTTCATAAAATATTTTGGTCTGACTTAGGAAATATTACATGGTAAACAAGAGCAAGACGACCGACAGACCTAAATAATTAATAAAATCTCAACCATTGATTTATGAAAATCTAACGGTTCTATTGTAATTTCGGAGGTTTCAATTCACACATCTAGTGCTTGAGAGATATACTTCCAAAATGCAACTACAGTCATCCATCGAACGATCATGGTCCATAATGTCACGTGGTTGCTGAAACATGGAACCTTAGAACCAAAGTCTGAAGTTTCAAAGTTTTTGAAACCTTCGATCCATTGACTACAAAGATGACCAAGAAAGACTTGCAACTAAGGTTAGGAAAATTTGCACTGACGCTTCACCACTGCATTTTTTTTATTAGTTTGATATTATGTTTAAATCGCCAATGTTTTTTTCTTAATCATTTGAAAATAGGTTTAATTCGCCAATGAATTTTTTTTTTTTTGAAAAAAATTTAATCGCCAACAAAATTATTTTTTCTGGTTTGAAAATAGGTTTAATTCACCAATCAAAATATTTTATTGGTTTGAAAATAGATTTAATGCTAATGGAAAAATTTAAGTGGTTTTAAAAAAAATGCATTTTGTAGGGATTTTCCACAGACTTCTAGTGATTAGAAAATATTTGCCAATGGACATTATTTTTTTTCACGAAAAACAAAAAAATTTGCCACTAAAATTAATATTTTTATTGGGAAGTATACAAGATTCACTAGGATTTTACACCTTCGTCAAGGGGGGGGTTTCTTAAAGTTTTCCTTGGTTGGGGGACACTTCCTTGCAGGTATGTAGGTCTATAAGGAGCTTTTCTGGGTATCCTTCATGTGAGAGATCTTGGAGGACACCTTCCTTGTAGATCTGCAGGTTTGCAAGGCACTTTTCTAGGTTTCCTTCATGCGAGAAATCTTGGGGGATACCTTCTTGCAGATCTATGGGCATGTGAGGTTCTTACATTCTTTTCTCTCTTCTCTTCTCAATTGTATATACCAGATCAAAGATCCGCATCTTCTTCATCCCGAGTATATACCCTTCCTCTCTTCATCTTAGAATTCTTCTATGTAATTTCTTAATTTTAAGACGACGCATAGCACTGAGACAACCTTTTACATCAAGGTCTCTTTCACTTTGCTGACTCAAATCCTTTAGTTTTTTGTGTGCTAACATTTCTTTTTGGTGCAAGTTTCTCTTATCTAATATTTTTTTTGCAAGTCTTCAGCCTAGGGGGATGCTTTCATGGTTCGAAGAGTTGTTTTCTTCCTCTACAATATCTTTTTTGACATTATGATGATATTTATGTTTAGTAGATTTACTTTAGCATGCATATTAGCATAGATTCATATTCCTGCTAAAGTGGGGGAAAAATGTATAGTCATAAAATTGCACCCCTCACAATTTCACATATATTCTTGTGTCTGCTTTAGTGACTGCTCCCCTAGCATCTTGAGTAGGCTCATTTTATCCCTTGCATAAGTCTTTTTCCCCTCTCAGGATGCTCTAGCACCCCTTTTCAGTAGCTCTCCTTGTGCGTTCGCTTTTCGTCGAACTTTAGGCTTTTGTTGTTCTTGTTGTTTTGTCGCATGACATGTTCAAACACTAGCATGCCACACGAACATTTGTGTGCCACTCTAGCATCCTGTGATGTTTCAATGTTCAAAAAACTATCTCTGAGCATGTTTTCCACTTGTCACCTCCTTTGGTCAGTGGTAACAGCCTGTGATGCCTTGTAATGGCCGAAGAAGCTTCTTTTCTTTCATTAAATGCTATTATATCAATTCATTTGTCTCCCTAACTTCTTCTAGCTTCATTCTTCTAACTTCTTCCTCTGCTCTAACTTCTTTTGCTTCTAACTTCTTTCTCTCCTTATTAGTTTCTCTCCCAAGAATTCTACCATCTTTCTCTTTCTTGCACAACTCTCCTTACTTGTTACAACAACCTCAAACTCTCATTGCACCTATTTGCAACACACTCTTGGTTCTTACAACTCTCTTTGTAGCTCCTTTGGCCTTCATGCTTGTGAGCATCTTGGGATTTCACACATCCCTCATCTATTGCATCCTTACTTCATGATACAGGTTCTCCTCCTTGAGTGGGGATTTCTTTTATCACCTCTTTTGTGATACGGGTTCTCCTCCTCGAGTGAGGATTTATTTTATCACCTCTTTTGTGATATGGGTTCTCCTCCTTGAGTGGGGTTTTCTTTTATCACTTCTACTTGGTGGTGCAGGTTCTACTCCTGAGCAGTTTTTTCTTTCACCACACACTTTTTCCATTTTGGTTCTTCTCTTTCTCTATCTTCTGGTTGTCCATGGAGGTGGAAACACCAAAATGGGGGTTTGATTGAGGCAAACCCCTATATAGCCCCAACACTTTCTCTAGATATCTTACAGATGTAGGTTTTGAAGAAATTCACTTGTTGGAGGATTCATCACTCGTGTGGTTGTAAGAATTTCCTTTCTTCTCCTTATCTCCATCATTTATTCTTTACTTTACTTCAATTCTATTACATTTTGTTATTTTCCTATATTTTGTAAGTTCTCAATAATTAGAGTAGAAGTAGTTGCTTGGCCATTTTCGGTGGTAAACTCACTTTTTGGTCTATATGAGACGCCATTGTGCCACTAGGACACCAGAGTGTCGCATTGTCGTCCATTTTCTACACTGATGTCCTTTGGCTGAGAGCTTGGCAATTTGTCCAAAAAATATTTGTGATCTACTCTTTCCGATTCTAAAACTTTCATGTTGTTCCTTGAGGTAGTTTAGGCAGTTCACCCCGTGAGGCTCTCTAAACAAAGAGAACTCGTGAGTAGAAAATCCCCTTTCTCTACACCTATATTGTGACTTCAAATGGAAATATAATTAAATTGATACCTTTGGAGGATGAGGATAAAAAGGAAGATGTGGCACTACAAAACTATGTTTGGTAGATGGAAGAAAATTTCTGGAAGGACTGAGGCATGTGAACATGTGTTTTGTATTGATTCCAAGGAAGGGTGGTAATCTAGAGACCATGTAAGGAGAAGATCCACCACAAATAGAATATCATAATTGTTGATAGAGTATGGAGATATTGTATCAAAAAATGTACCAGATGGAATCCCACTAGTTTAGAGTATTAGTCATCATATAGACCTAATACCTAAAGCAATTTTTCCAAGCAAAGCGTCACATAGGTGACACTTGTAGAGAATTCATAGTTAAATTGAAAAATAAAATATTTTGTTGAAGAAGGGATTGATTAGAGAAAGCTTAAGTCCATGTGCGGTACCTACTGCACTAGCACCTAAGAAAGATAGAGAGTGGAGAATGTGTACAAAATCAAGAGAAATCAAAAGGATACAATAAAGTATAGATTCCCATTGCCAAGGATGGATGACATTACATACTATTTGAGTGGATAAAAATATTTCACAAAGATTGAACTAAAGAGTGGATATCATCAAATTAGAATCAGAGAAGGAGATGAATGGGAGACTACATTTAAGACCAATGAAGGGTTGTATGAGTGGTTAGTGATTCCTTTTGGATTGACCAATGCACCTAGAACTTTCATGAGGTTGATGAATTAAGTATTGCAGTAATTAAGGTGTAAATTTGTTATTGTCTATTTGGATGATATTCTAATTTTTAGTAAGACCAAGGAAGAACATTTGTGGCACATTGATGAGTATCACAAAAACTGAGAGAGGAAATTTTTTTGATAAACATCAAGAAGTGTAGCTTTATGAAGAAAAAGTTGGTATACTTGGGTTTTTTCATTTATGTTGAAGGATTGAAAATGGACCCCGAGAAGTTTAAAGCAATTGTTGAGTGGCCTACACCAGTGAACATTGGAGAGGTAAGATCATTCCATGGATTGGAAAGTTTCTAATAGAAATTCATAAGGATATTTAGTAGCATTTGCACACCTATGATAGAAAAAATGAGTGGAGATAGGAAAGAATTTAAGTGTACATTTGATGCACAAAGAATTTTTGAATTGCTGAAGAAAAAGGTGGTAGAGCAACTAGTGTTAGCATTGCCTAATTTTGACAAAGTTTTCAAGTTGATTGTGATGCTAGTGGAAATGCAATAGGAGCAGTTTTGAGTCAAGAAGAAAGACCTATAACTTATTTCAGTGAGAAGTTGAATGACACCAAAAGAAGATATTTAGTTTATGATCGTAAATTCTATGCCATAATTAAAGCCTTGAAGAAGTGGAGACATTATTTGTTGTCTAAGGAGTTTGTGTTGTACATTGATCATCAAGTCTTACAAAGTTTGAATAGTTAAGGAAAGTTGAACCAGAGACATATGATATGGGTGGAGTTCTTGTAGAGCTATACATTTGTGTTGAAGCACAGGAATGGAAAGTCAAATAAAGTTGCAGATAATTGAGTAGGAGGAGGAATTTGTTGACAAAAATGAAGGTAGAAGTATTGGGTTTTGAAGAACTAAAAAATATGTATGAAAGAGATCTAGATTTTGTTGATGATTTACATGCATGTAAGGAAACAATAATGACAAATAGGAGTCAATGGTTGGATTATTTCATTCAAGAATATATGTTGTTTAAGGGAAATTACTTATTTATTCCAAGGATTTCAATGATGGAGAAAATAATTAAGGAGAAACATAGTGGAGGACTAGCATGACATTTGGAGTAGATAAGATAGTAGATTTAATGAGTGAACACTATTTTTGGTTGTAAATATATAAGAATTTCAGGAAGTATGTTCAAAGTTGTAGAGTTTGCCAAGTAGCAAAAAGGAGTAGTCAAAATACTTGATTATATAAACCTTTGATAGTACTCTAGAGACCTTGGAAAGATATAAGCATGGATTTCATATTGGGATTACCAAGAACGTAGAGAGGATATGATTCTATAATGGTAGTAGTGAACAAAATTTCTAAAATGACACATTTAATTCCTTGTAAGAAGACTAATGATGCTATGCACATTGCTGACTTATTTTTCAAGGAGATTGTGAGATTGCATGGTTTCCCAAAGAGTATAGTCTAAGATAGGGACACTAAGTTCATTGGATACTTTTAGAGGATATTGTGGAAGAAGATGAATACAAATTTGAAGTTTAGTTCAACATATCACACACAAAATGATGGAAAAATAGAAGTGGTAAATAGGAATTTGGGCAACCTATTGAGATGTTTGGTTGGATACAAAGTAGGAAATTAGGATATAGTTCTACTATAAGAAAATTTTGCATACAATAATTTAGTAAACCAGGGCATAGGGAAGACACCATTTGAGATTGTGATAGGAGTACATCAAAGAGGAGTTGTATAGTTAAGAGACATCAATATGGAGGATAAGAGGAGTGAATAAGAAGAGGAGTTTACAAGATTCATGGAAACATAGCATAATCAAGTTCAGAAACACTTGGAGGACATGAACAATAAGTACAAGGAGAAGGAAAATGAGAAAAGGAGACATAAAGAATTTTTTGTTAGAGATGAAGTGATCTTAGGAAAGAAAGATTTCTAGTGGGAAAATATAACAAGTTAAAGACAAGGAAGATTGGACCATGTAATATTCTCAGGAAGTTTGATTCAAGAAATACATATGAAGTGGAGTTACTGGAGACATTTAGTATATCACCTACTTTCAATATTATAGACATCTATGAGTACCATGAAGGACATTCAAGTGGGAGTAACAAAGAAGTTGAAATGAAGGAGAAGTTACCACATCAACTACCCAAGTAGATTGAGCAGATCTTGGACACCAGAATTGGAAAGATCACTAGGAACAAGCAGTACAGGGAGTACCTGGTAAAGTGGAAAGGCAAACCAATGGGGGATTCATCATGGATTTCTTAGGTTGAGGTGGACCACTTTGGTTTTCCCATAGCCCCTAAAAAGTGAGGGACTCACTTTTCTTCCAACACTGGATGTTTGATGCAGGAGCATCCCTAGTTGTAAAGAAATCTTGTATTGAAAATAAAAAAAAATCTTTTCTTGTAGTTTAGTATGTTGTTGTCTCAGTAGTTTCTTCTACATTTTATCGTTGTATTATTTCTCAGATCTCAAAGCAGCATATAAGTTCTACATGATCTCATCTACAACATATCTATATTTCAATTGATTTGAATTCATTTGTAGAAAGTCATCGCTCTCAGAATTCACTCTCTTTTCCCATTCAAAGCATTTGGGGCTGACCTAATCTAGGATTTAGTGTGCGGATCTATTTTGGAGCATCATACAAGATTTTTAGGTCTGAGGGGAACTTTCTTTAAGATCCATAATTTATTTCATTTATTGATGGATTATCTTTTCATGTTTAAGGCTAACCTTTACACTTGATCATTCATTAGGGTTGTAAACCCTTGAGGCCATAACATATATTTAGAGTTGGAGATTTATATTTAAGATAACTTTGTATTCACAATACAATATCATATCTTTCTCTTGATCTACACGATAGTTGATTGATATGAGAGGTATTGTCCACTTGATAATTAGATGTATTTTTATTTTGTATCTTATCTTCTCATATGAGTTATTATTGAATATAAACATTTTGAAGACTTGTTAAGAAGAAGATACATGGTTATATGGAATTTTATTGTTCTCCTTGTTTTGGTCTTGAACTATAGTTCTAGTTTTGAGGATTCTTTTGGAGAGGTACAATAAATGGTTTGTGGCTTTGGAAATATTCCATTTGTAGTGAGAATGATTGGTTGGTTTGATCTACCTTTAGTATGGGAGGCTTATATCTATCACTGCCATGTTTTCATTTGATTTGAATGTTAGATGTTGATATCCTTTTAATAGTATGGAAATGGTAAAGGAGACTTTAGTTTATATAACTTGGTACATGTTAGTGTCAAAAAAGGATATGGTTTGATTTGTATCGTATCTTGGTCATGGTATTCTTCCTAGATGCTTGGTTTCACATGGTCGAGTGTGAAGAACTTGGGAGAGCTATGAAGACTAGTGGTGAGAGATGTATTGTACCATATTTGTTTGCAACATTTGCATATCATTGTATGTTTCCTTTACACTTTGTACTAGAGGAGTTATCCACATCCTCTATGCGTAGTACTATAGGTAGACTTGGTAGGAATTGATCTATTTTTTATATTTGACATTACTCATGTAGTGAGAGTTTATGGATATATGTCTGGTTATCCTCTATGTTATCTTGGTTTATGGTTACTGATGTGATGATGAGTTTCATTTTTCATTGGTTTTGGATCTACAAGTTATGCAAGTTGTGGATTAACTACCTGATTTCTTGCAATGGGATGACTTGGATGTGGACTATCTATATCCACAATATTGTTTCATTGTTTATGCAATCTTTATTAGTTGGCCTTTTTTGTGGTAATTTTTGCATTGGTATGTTGCATTGAGATAAGAGGATGTATATATAGGGACTTGGTTGTAGATTTTATGTTGGTATGTTGATGGCATGAAGTTCTATCTATGTTTGGTATGCCATAGTTTGAGGTATGGTTATCCTGGATGAGTTACATTTTTTTTGGTTGCTATTCCAAGTGGTATGAGTAAGAAAACTACTCAAACCTTTATTATCATTTGAATTTGATGCTTGTGTTCATGCAGAAATTGATGCAGGTTTTAGTGATAATTGAAATGTTTCACCTTGGCATGTTCCTTTTTCTTCCATACGTGGCATGTTGGATGATGTGAAGGATTTTTTTGCTTGATGGTGATTATCATGGTTGCTTTTGCAGGTATCTTTTTGGAGTATGACAACATGGTGAATATTTAGATGGTACATGTTTGGCTAAGGGATGTTTTTCCTTTATTTGTGATTCCTACGGGTGTATTTACAATGTTGATGTCAAGTGGGAGAATGTTAGGATTAAGGTGCTATCCACCTTGTAAATCCTATGTCATGGTTCCAACATCCTTGGAAAGTGTCTCTAGGCACTTAGGATGCATTGGGAAAATATTTTGTAATATTAATTCTCACCATTGTTTATATTCATAAGGTGTGATAGGTCCACTAGTAATGTAAAGGTGAGTTGTGGACATAAATATTTAATATTGTTTTCTTCACATGTGGACACCTAGAATGAGATAATAAAAGATAAGGGAAAGGATAAATGAGTGAATATTGGGATTATCCAATTGGGTGTTTGGAAAGAGGCAATAGGTGTCACTTGTTTTTCTATCATTTATTATATTTAATATAATGTTTATCTTCCAAGTTTGGGAACCCAAGTTGGAAGGAAAGTATTGAAGCCAAAATAGGTGTGCTTTCATATTTTGTGGAGGATTTCCAAGGGTTTGTCACTTGGATTGAAGAGTCACATTTGGAATCCTTTTCTTGGGCTTAAAACCTCTTCACACATCTATAAAATCATTGGATGTAGAAACAACGAGTAATAGTTGAATGTAGTGTTACTCTGTAGAAATAAGGACATGTTGAGGCATAAGGAGGTTTTTCGCAAGTGTACATGTACTTCCATGGTGGAGGAAAAGAGGAGAATGAAAATAATTGTATTGTAAACTCATTTGTTTGAAGATAATGCATACTTGGTCTCTCTTCTTGGTGGATTTTTTGATTGCAAAGGTTTCACCACATAAATCTTGTGTTATGTGATGGTAGATTATGTTAATAATTTTTTCCTTTTTGATGCTATCTTATGGTGATGTTATTATTCATACATTGCTATTATAAGTTCATATAAGGTAGTTTTTATAAGCATGTTATGTTGGCTGATTTTTGGTATCATAAAGAAGATGGATCTAATCGTGGCAATTCCATATTAAGGCAACTTAATTTTCAGATCTGCATATAAGTTTCATATTTTCATGTTGCTGTTGTCCAATCCTTGTATCTCATCCTTTGAAGTAATATTTGGATAGAGATTGGATTTACCAACAATTGATATAAGAACCTGTTTATTTCTCATCAAGCATTAGTGTTATATAAAATAGATTGACGAGTTGAAGCACCTTCTTTAGAGGAATAATATTAATTTTCCTTCAAAAATATCATTTACATAGTCAAACATAGTTGGAGTGGCCAATGATATAGTAAAAATGAAGGAAAATATGCTTTTTTCATTTACAAGTGTTGAGTTAGGGAGATGAATTCTTGATGTTAGAGCTTCCCATCATACAAATTCATCATAGGGTATCTTCCCTTCATTTGAGCCCTGTACTTTACCACACATCTTGATGGGAAAAAAACATATATGAGTGTTTTAAAATGATCTATTGATATTGGATAATAAATTTTCAATAATGTAATTTGTGTTCCTTTTCAACCAATCTCCTTTCTATCTATCAATTTGTGCATAATGGAGTACACAAAACTAGTGAGTTTGCACCCGATTTAGTAATTATTAGACTTGGAGATCAATGGGATTTTTTGGGTGTGGTTAGTCATATATCTCACTTTTACACATTTTTTATATTTCCCCTTGATGATCTTGTATTTCCTTTGATTGATACTCATACTTATGTAGCTAATATAAATTTTACTCTCGAGGAGAAGTTTGATCACTTGAACTTGATTTTATTTATTTCACTCTGAATCTTGAGGCTTGTACTAATAATTTATCTCCTCCACCTATTTATTATTTATATTTTGGTGTTTCTATGGATTCTAGTAATTTAGTTTAGCAATATGCTTCTAGTCTTTCATATTTAGCTTTTTGAGATGACTTTTTGATAGGTATTGTAAATTTTTTTTTGTCTCATTTTGTTTTATTTGATAGAAAAACTTGAGGATATCCAATTAATATTTGATGAAATTTATAACACACCTATTATCACATTATCTTTGTCTTCATATATTGTCCTTTATTAGTCTTCACCATTTTTTAGATTGATTTCACATCATAACATTGCAACATCCAATTCCAACAAGTGAACAATTGAGAAATTTTCAGATGTACACTCACGAGTCTTCTTCCCTCACCTCTCATCTTGGAGTGGGAGTTTATTCTACACACCATTTGGTTTGTTTCTTCTAAAGGGGAGAAATATTGTTTGTCAATTTTGGATTATCTTCAACATTAATCTATGAGCATTCATCATTGGTACAAGAGCTATTTTTTGTGGGGAGATACATAGTCTCTCTTTTTATATTCTATGGGGCTACATTTAATAGAATTAGTCCTTGGGGGTCATGTTGAGTCTTCCTTCATTGTTTCAATTGTATATTTTTGTTTGTGATCTTTTTCTCTTTTTTAGACAAAGGTTTTTTCCTACAATTTCTTCTTCTTTATTCTATTTGTGAGATATTTTTTGTACATAGGTACCTAACATGGCCTTGTAGAAAAGACCCTTCCTTACATCTTTGCATGTTTTATAATTCTTCCTAAGTAATATTTAAGGAGGGTTTTTGGTGTGAACATGTTATATTAAGTAACTAGTTTCCTATTAGGCTATATTCACACTTGAATACTTAAGCTTACTTACACTATTTTACTTTTTGTCTTAATTCATAGGAATAAGACACTTTTCATGATATTATTTTTTCTTATTGTTTCATATAGGATTTCATCCTTGCCTTTATAAGGGTTTCTTTATTGTATTTTATACTATTTTAATTTATGTACCTAATGAATTCCTTGGCTTCATATAATTTCTATTTCTTATCTCTCTTATGTGGAAGTTTATTTTGGTTGCAACTAATCCTTGGGATCATGTGAAATCGATAAAAAATATTACATATTTCACCTTTATCTATGTTCCATGAACCCAATTAGCTCATACCTATGTTTTTCTATTCTATTGGGAATTGACTAAATTACTTGTATGGTTCCTAATAGTTACATAAGAAAAATATAGAAGTATAAATAGGTCATGTACAAGGATAAATTTAAGACCCTGGAGAAAAGGTGTAAAAACCTAGCAAATCTTGTATACTTCTCAAAAAAATATTAATTTTATTGGATTTTTTTCTTTTTTCAAGGAAAAATAATAATCTCAATTGACGAATCTTTTGTAATCACTAGAATTCTATAGAAAATCCCAACCAGTTATAAGTTTTTTGAAACCAATAAAATATTTTCATTGGTGATTAAAACTTGTTTTCAATATAATAAAATATTTTCATTAGTGAATTAAACCTGTTTTGAAACCAGAAAAATATTTTTGTGGGCCAATTAAACTTCTTTTCATACCATTTTTTTTTTGTTGGAGATTAAAACCTGTTTTCAAACCAAAAAAATATTTTCATTGGTGAATTAAACTGGTATACCAATAAAAAATTATAGCATGGATGGTAAAAATATCAAATGCTATAGATTGTTCTACTCTAGGATAAATTTTCCACACACCCAAATTCCTTCATAAAGTGTCTGGAATGGAGACAAGTGTTAAAATATTATAAGTTCTTATCAAAAGTGAGCCATTGAGCGAAGTACTATGTCTGAAGCCAGATGTCAGTGCAACTTAACGACTAGTGGCTATGAATTATATTATTTAATAAGCTAATATAACATTAATATACTCATAAAATTAAAATTTCACTAATAGTGACTATGAGTTATATTATTGTGCAACTTAATCATTTGATGAATGTTTAATGGATGGTTGTAGTTTCATTCTAGAAGCAAATTTTTGAAGACTAAAATCGTTAAATTTGCAAATATTAATGGTTGACCTTTTACTACTTATTAAATCACTTAAAGTCATGACTCAATTTCTGTGAAATAATATTCACATCAACATGTGTGTCTTGTGGTGAATTAAATGCTCAAGTGTTGAGTATTGATGTCTTCATTCTATATATACTTCACCAACTTGATGTACTTCATATCATTTATAACATATTTTCTTTCTCTCTTCTCTATTCACAATTTCACTATGATATTATGGAGTCCTCATGGCGTGTCATACTACCCAAATGTTTTTGGGAGAAAAGAAGCAACAATGCATACAATAGACGAAAGTTGAGTATGGTTTTCACTATTTGTTATGTGTAGGTTGAGGAGGCTATAAGAACAATTCTGGGTAGGGAATGGCTTCAAAACAACCCCCATGATCTATTTTCAAAGGTAGCTTCTAATTTCTTTTCCAATTGTATGGATATTTTGTTGGCTAAAGAGTTGGCGAAGATGTTGGAAATACATTATTTTTAGTCTTTCACTTACTCTCTTTCTTTGTTGGAGTTGGCACTAGAGCATTATAATTTTAAATTTGGGTTAGCACCTATTGGTTGAATCTTTCCCAAAGTTGAAATGGCTACTTCTACATTGCAAGCTCTTTCCCTAGTTGTTATGAGGTGTGGTCTAATCCGTGATACGACAAATGAATCATTACAGAGTTTGGAATTTTTTAGGAAGGATTTGGGTGATGCCATTTTCTTCCCTGCTCTTAATTTGTTCAATTAAATTCACCTCCTCCTCAAACACCTGATTCAAAGCCTCAGCTAATGCTAAATATATTTTTGTAATGAATCGTTTCTATATTTTTTCATACAACTCTTGTAATATGTATTTTATGACTAGTTTTTGTCACAGTGCCTTTTTGGATAGGTTGGCTATGTACTTTAGTCTTTAGCTACTTAAATTAAAATACTTTCATAGCTCCATTCTTCTAAATCCATTTTTCTTTGTTCAATATAAAAAAGTGGCTTTTAAGACTGAAAATACATTTATAATTTTTATATTATTCATTTGTTTACTTCTTTGACATATATATTTATTATTACTCTTAATTTTTCAAGAAACTAGTATCCGAATAAAAATTATAGTATACTCCACAAAGATATTATTATTTCACAAGTTAGTATAACGTTAATATACTAAGAAAATTAAAGTTAATGTACAAAAATATTTCATGTTCGATGGACTAATTATCAACATATAGTTCTGATCATAAGTTAGTGAAATTTATTGTGACTTATTAGTGGATATTGATAATGATTAAGCTACAAAAAGCCATTTAATTATCTATAATTTTATCGATTTCCACAATTCTACAAGATTATCATTCATTGAAGAAAATGTGGTTGTGAAACCATAGATTAACACCATATGTACCTAGGAAATATTTAAAAGATTCATAATTAAGTTCCTCTTCTAATCCAAAATGAGAGAAATGATTGATTTGATAAATTGATATTAAAAATGGTAGAAAGTATGGCATGCATTTTCTTTTTATTGATTTTCACAATTTTGTGGGATTATTGTTCATTGAAGAAAATGGGGTTGTAGAATTGTAGATTAACACCATATGTACATCCAAAGTGAGTGATTAGATAACTTGATATTGAAAATTGCACGACGCAATATACATGATGATGTCATGAATCTAGTTATCAATCAAAATAAGATTTGAAATAAATTTCATATTGTTAGGTGGTGTGCTTGTTAGCATGTAGCCAGATGTCAATCAAAAAATAATTATACATTGAACACGGTTCAAGTTGGTTACTTGGTTAGCACAAAAAAAATTATGCCTCACACAAATCACGAGTAAATAAGCATGGTGAGCTCATAAATGGCCCATAAATAGGGATAGTGAGCACAATTAAAATCATTCGTAGAAGGCTTTATTATTGAGTGCAATGTTCTAGATTTTGGTAAGCATTTTCATTTTGCAAGGTTAATAAGGAATAAGATGATGTTGTGGTACTCTTGGGGATACTCTAAATTTTCTTGCCTCCAGTTATTTAGTTACTGAGTAAAAGACCAATTTACTTCAAGTTCAGAATGGGTGGAATTGGAAAGAAGTTGATTTGGTTTACCTAGATTCTAAGCCAAGTTTTGAACTAGGATGAGGAGTTTTGCTAGAGATAAGTGTTTTCGCAAAGAGTGTGGTCACATTGGTATTTTAATCTTGTTTTCATTGAAATCCTTTGAATTCTCATACTCCATTTTGATAGAGGCCCTCAAAGGGGACTGTGGACTTTCAGAGTCATTATGCACTATCCTAGTGCCTCAGAGATGTCTGAAGGTGGTGGTAGTAGATTTATTACCTATTATCTTCTACATAATTCCAATTGGTAGCCAAGATAGGTATATTTTATATATTCATAGCTCCCATTTTCTCAACATGGTAGGCAAGCCCTATGGATTTTTAGTCATTTTGGGTTGTTCTAGTGGGTCAAATTGAGCATATTATGCAATATCATTTGCATTAAATATTATAACTATTGACTCATGCTTCACCATAATGGGATGCATAACCAAGGTAAATTTTTTCTATAAAAAGTAGGGAAAGGGCCCTAATCTTGAGAGTTTAAGCCACATGTAAAAACTATAAAAAAAACAAAAGGTCATACAAGTCCAACAAAACAACAAAATTAAGAGAACAAAACCAAGAGAGAATAAAAGACTAAAAACACCCAGCTAGTTTATCAAGCTCCAATATTCAAGGAGGCCATCCAAGGACACTTCCCAATCCTCCTTATCCTTCTTCTCTTCAACATTATTATCTTTCACATTCTCCTCTTTATCTCATTTTTCCTTTTTCTTCTCTTTTTTGGTGATTTTAAGTGGCAAAAGATAATACCCATCACATATTTGTTCACCATGCCATGTGTAAGCATTATAATCTTGGAGAAGGAATTTTCAAAACAATCAATTTTATCATTGTAGATGTTGGAGACAAGTTTCTCTAGCATGACCACCTTATCTTAGAGGATTTTTATGGTAGAATTGTACTTATCCTTAGTGCCCTAAGCTAAAAAGGAGGAGGGAATTATCATTTTTATTATCTAAGATCTCTAGAGGCTCGGATCAGTGAGGAGCCATAATTTCCTTCTCCAACATAAGAAAAACTTTGAATTCTAGCCATACTCAACATCAAACTCATTTCCTTCATCTTCACCATCTTGTTCTCGAATATCATCATCACCTTGCATCTCCTCAAACTCATTCTCTTAGTCTTCATCATCCCAACCATCCATTGATTGCGGAAGAAAATCCTCATCCTCAACCTCATCATTATCAAACTCCTCCCAAATCTCTCTTCCTTTAGATTTTTTTTGGGTCCTCCAAAGTCTAGACTTTGGCAAGTGTAGCAGACTTGTAGCCACCAAAAATTTTTGTGTCACAAATTGTAGTCCCCACAATATCCTTCTCTACCCCCTCAACATCAAACATTCCAATAGCTTCTCCCATAACCAAGAGGGGAATGGGTATTTTGGAATTTTCTTAGTATTTCCTACTATTCCTCATGCAAACTAGGGTACACCACCTTCAATTTCTTGGCAATCAAGATCTCCAATAGCTCATTCTAGGGAGGGGTGTGAATCTTAGCAAGCCCCTTTCCCTTTTTCTTGGACCCACCTTACCAAAAAAACTAGGGCTAGGATTTTTTTCTTAGAGAATAAAAAGGGGTCTTAAAGGATTTATCATACAATAGCTTGATTCTGACAATGCTCTTAGCCTTGGGTTCAAAGGATGGGTCATGGTGAGGAAATAATTATAGTGGGCCATGATAAGGCCTTGGTGTAGGGGGGTATGCGCCCTAGAGAATATAGGCCTTAAGGGAGGTGAAAAGAAAGAAAGGGAGATTAATTTTTTACCATGATGCAAATGACTTAAAATAGGGATATGGTACTTATAGACTATTTTAAATTGACCTTTAAGAGTAAAATTTTTCATACAATGGAGACTTACTAGTGCCCAAGGAACTAGAAGCTTCTCCCTACTATAGTCATTTAGGAAGTGGATTGGTTTCTCCTCCCATGAAGAAGGAAGTGATAAAATTTTATAATCTTCATTGCTCTTCTTCCCCACCTTGATACCACCATAGGCTAAACTAGTGGATTTAGCAATCAAATCATTGACACCCAAAACTACACTCCACTAATGGTGACTTCCCCTTAAGACCAAGAATCCAAAAATGTTGAGGTTAGTTTATCATTGTAACCCTTCATATCTTGGAAGAAGGGAGTGAAGCCTCCTTTATCAAATAGGTCACATAGCTCAATATTCTTCTTGAGGAATTTGCAAGAGGGGTTCAGTCCTAAGCCTTGAGCCACCCATAGTAACCTTTTTGTTAGGAATCACATGAACCCACCTGAGCCACAAGAAACAAAAGGGAGTCAGTAAATAAACTAGAGAGATTAAAACAATAAAGCCTTTAACACCTTTTTTGGAATTACTTTTACTTTTTCTTATATTGATATAAAAATACCAAATACTATTGCTTCATTTGACAAATTCCCCAATGTTGGTGGTACTGGAGCCATCTTTTTTCATATCATATGTCATCTTGTGGCAAGCAGTCATGATATTACCATTAATTTTCTTAAGAGGGAAAGGACTAGATTCACAAATGAGGAGTAAAAAATGTAAAATCAGGGGAGAGGCCTTCATATTAAGCATTATCAAAAACTGCCAAGTGTACTGAAGACTGATGATACAATGAATGAATCCTATAGCATTAACATTTCCCCTACATTCTTTGCTATAAAATTATTTTGAATTGAATTAACATCATGCAGGGTGATGTAATCCCTCATGGGAACCATAGTAATATAATTATTACAATCCTTCTTGATATCCATCCTTAGATAATTTTTAATAACAAGCCACATCTGATGCAGGAGCATCCAGTGGTGTGAAGGAAATCTTGCATCACCCAAAAAGATACTTTCCATTTATGTTCCTGTTGTTTTCTTTTTGTAGATGTTTTTGCATTTCTAGATACCCTTTTCGTCGAATAAGAGTTTCCAACTTTCAGAATTGCTTTTCTACTCAACTGCTATTTTTAGCAGGTGTCAATTTTAAGGTGTGAGAAAACAAAAACTTATGGGAAGGTTCTTGATGGAAAAATAAGAAATTTGGCGAAAGAATCAGGTCAAGATCATTCATGGTTTGAAAGTTATTCAAGTTCCAGTTTCTGCTTTTTGCCTTGAAAAACCTTCTAAGTCTAGTTTGAGGCACTACACGGTCCATATAGATGTGGAAGAGGAAGAAGAAGCTATTGATCAAGATCAAATGCAGCTGATTAGGGCCACTTTAAAGATCGGAAAAAGACCCAGAATAGAAGGCCCCAATTATTCTGGAAGTATAAACCTGGAAGAGTTGATTGACTAGATCAACGAGCTAGAAGAATATTTTGAGTATGAAGAAGTAGAGGACCCAAATCGGGTTAAGTTTGCAAAAACAAAGTTGAAGGGCCATGCCAATATTTGGTGGAAAAAGGTCCAGTCGGAGAGAAATTGAAGAGGAAAAGGAAAGATCAGTAGTTGGGATTGCATGGTGGAGAAACTGAAGAAGCAGTTCATACCAGTGGACTATGAGTTAGATCTGCTAAAGAAATTGCAAGGGTTGAGGCAAGGAAGTAGATCTGTGAAAGAATACACAAAAAAAATTCATAAGATGATCATCATAATAGGCCATGTAGAGGCCAACAAGGAGAAGGTAGCCCGTTATCTTAATGGGTTATGACCGAGCATTCAAGAGGAGCTAAGCCTGGTCAAAATGACCACCATTAAGGATGCATACCAGTTTTCTGTGAAAGTTGAGGAGAAGTTGTACAAGAGATTTGACAGCAAGCAAAAAGGATGAGGAGGTCAAAGTGGAAGATCTTCTGGGAGCCGAAATGAGGATGAAAGGAAAAATGAAGATGTGGGTACTAGTCAAGGTCAAAAGAATGATAACTTCTACCACCTTCGTGATCAAAACAGTGGTGATCAAAGGGGTAGAGGACGAGGAAGATCTGGGCCAAGACCCGGAAGAGGTGGTTTTAGAGGAACTTGTTTCCATTGTGGTGAAGGGCATCAAGCCTATGAATGTCCACAACACCAAGGAAGGATAGACAGAAGGCCAGAAGGTCGTGGCAGGGTTGCGCATGCAGATAACGAGGCTCAATCCAAGCATTCAGATGATGCTGAAAGGTGAGAAGCCCTAGTGGTTAGAAGAGCCCTTATGACTAAAGAGAAGGAGCCAGAACAGAGGAAGAATCTATTTCGCACAAGGTGCAAGTGTGAAGACAAATGTTGTGATGTCATTATTGACAGTGGGAGCACTGATAATCTGGTGTCAGAAGAGATGGCGAAGTTGAAGAAAAGGGAAAGGAATCCACATCCATATCGGATTGCTGGTTGCAGAAAGACCACAAAGTTTTGGTCAATGAGTAGTGCCTGGTGAAGTTCAAGATCAAAATCTATTGTGATGAGGTACTCTGTGATATCATCCCCATGGATGCATGTCACATGTTGTTGGGGAGGCCATGGCAGTTCAATAGGTGTGTTGTACATGATGGCCATGTAAACACTTATTCCTTGATGAAGGATGGAGTCCGCCATAAGTTGAAACCCCTGAAGAAGGAGGAAGAAAAGGTATGCAGTAGTGCTAGAATTTGTTTTGTTGATGGAAGGAAATTTTTAGAAGGCATGAAACATGAAGTATGTGTTATGCATTGATTCCTAGAATGGATAAGGAAGGTAGTGAGAAGGTTCTAATAGAAGTTTCTGGACTATTGGATGAGTTTCAGGAGATTATTTTTTATAACATACCTGAGGGTTTACCACCAATGAGGAAGATCAGTCATCAGATTGACTTGATCCTTGGAGCTAGTTTGCCAAATAAGGCAGCTCATAGAATGACTCCTATAGAAAATGAGGAGTTGAACAAACAAGTTTAGGATTTGTTGAGAAAGGGTTTGATTTGAGAAAGTCTGAGCCCATGTGCGGTACCTGCAATAATAGCACAAAGGAGGAGGGGAGTGGAGGATGTGTACGGACTCCTGAGCCATAAATAAATAACAATCAAGTATAGATTTCCCTTGCCAAGGATGGATGACCTAATGGATTGTTTGAGTGGAGCTCAGTACTTCACAAAGATAGATTTGAAAAGTGGATATCACCAGATCCGGATTCATGAGGGAGATGAATGGAAGACTACCTTCAAGACCAAAGAGGGCCTGTACGAGTGGTTAGTCATGCCTTTTGGGCTAACCAATGCACCGAGCACATTCATGCGGCTCATGAATGAGGTACTGAAAGAGTTTCTGGGAAGTTTTGTCATTGTGTATTTAGATAATATTTTGATTTTTAGTAAGAACTTGGATGAGCATTTAATGCATATTCTTAGGGTTTTTGAGAAGTTGAGAGAGGAGAAACTATTGATAAATTTGAAAAAGTGTAGTTTTGTTAAAAAGGAGTTAGTGTACTTGGGGTTCATTGTCTCAGTAGAGGGTCTTAAGATGGACCCAGAGAAGGTGAAGGCTATTCTGGAATGGCCTACCCCAAGAACTACTACTAAGGTGAGATCTTTCTATGGTTTGGCCAAGTTTTACAGAAAGTTCATTAGAAACTCCAGTAGTATTAGTGCACCCCTGACTGAAACAATGAGAGGGGCTAGAAAAGATTTCAAGTGGAGCACTGGAGTAGTGAAGAGTTTTGATCTGTTGAAGCAAAAGGTGACAGAGCAACCAATTTTAGCCCTCCCAAATTTCAATAAGGTGTTTCAGGTGGATTGTGATGCCAGTGGTTGTGCCATTGGAGCAATGATGAGCGAAGAAGGTAAGCCCATTGCTTATTTCAGTGAAAAGTTAAATGATGCAAAGAGAAAGTACTCTATATATGATAAGGAATTTTATGCAATAGTTCAAGCATTAAAGAAATGGAGACATTATCTGTTGCCAAAGGAATTTTTTTTGTTTACTGATCATCAAGCATTAGAGTATCTAAGTAGTTAGGGAAAATTAAATCAGAGGCATATGAAATGGGTAGAATTTTTGTAGAGTTATACCTTTGTTTTAAAGAATAGGAGTGGCAAGTTGAATAGGGTTGCAGATGCCTTAAGTAGGAGACAAACATTGTTGATAGAGATGCAGATTGAAGTGGTTGGGTTCAATGAACTCAAGAAATTGTACCTTGAAGATCCTAATTTTGTAGAGGCTTGGAAAGCTTGCAAGGAGCCTGTTACAGTTGATAGGACGAAGTGGTTGGATTTCATAATCCAGGATGGCATGTTGTTTAAGGGAAGTCAATTATGTATTCCAAGGAGTTCCATGAGGGAGAACCTGATAAAGGAGAAGCATAGTGGAGGAATGGCAGGACATTTTGGTCAGGATAAGGCCATTGCCATTATCAGTGAGCATTATTATTGGCCTCAGTTATCACAGGATGTGAAGAAGTTTGTGCAAAGTTGCAGGGTATGTCAGATGGCTAAAGGAGTGAGCCAGAATACTGGGTTGTATCAGCCCTTACCTATACTAGAGAGGCCATGGTAGGATATAAGTATGGACTTTGTTCTTGGTTTTCCAAGGACATAGAGAGGGAATGATTCAGTATTTATGGTAGTTGACAGGTTTTCGAAGATGGCACATTTCATCCCATACCAGAAGACCCATGATGCAGTCCACATTGCTGACTTGTTCTTCAGAGAAGTGGTGAGACTACATGGTCTGCCAAAGAGTATAGTCTCGGATCGTGATACCAAGTTTGTGGGATACTTTTGGAGGACCTTATGGAAAAAGTTGAAGACAAAGTTGAAGTTTAGTTCTGCACACCATCCACAAACTGATGGGTAGACTAAGGTTGTGAACAGAAGTTTGGGTAACCTACTAAGATGCTTGGTAGGAGATAAACCCAAGGGATGGGACTTGATCTTACCCTAGGCAGAATTTTCTTACAACAATTTTGTCAATCGAAGCACTGGTAGATCACCATTCCAGATTGTGTATGGAGGTAGTCCCAGGACCGCTCCATAATTGAGGAAGATGGACCAAGAGAAGAAGACAAGTGTTGAAGCTGAAGACTTTGCAAAACACATCAAGGATATACATGAGAAGGTAAGAGAACATATTAATAAGATGAATATGCAATATAAGGCTAAGGAAAATTAGAAGAGGAGGTATAAGGAGTTCTAGATTGGTGATGAAGTGATGGTCCACTTGAGGAAAGAAAGGTTTCCAGTGGGAACCTATAACAAATTGAAGATGAAGAAGTTTGGTCCCTGTAAAATTCTGAAGAGGCACGATTCAAGGAATGCATATGAGGTAGAGTTGCCAAATGGAGTCAGCGTTTCCCTTATGTTCAATATTTTAGATCTGACAGAGTATCATGAAGGTGGCATAGAGGAAGTACCAACAATGGAACAGTGTGTCATTCTAGCACCTACTTCAGAAAAGGAGGAGATTGAAGAAATCCTGGATAGCCGTGTGGGAAGGAGTACCCGAAACAGGCAGTATGAAGAATATCTGGTGAAGTGGATAGGAAGGCCTATAGAAGACTCATCTTGGTTGTCTAAGGCAGAGGTTGACCGTTTGGGTTTTCCTCAACCATCTGAGACGTGACGAGGTCACTTCTCAAATTACCCTAGGTGTCTGATGTAGGAGCATCCAGTGGTGTGAGGGAAATTTGCATCACCCAAAAAGGTACTTTCCATTTATGTTCTTGTTGTTTTCTTTTTGTAGATGTTTTTGCATTTCTGGATACCCTTTTCGTCGAATAAGAGTTTCCAAGTTTCAAAATTGCTTTTCTGCTTTTTTTGCTCAACTACTATTTTTAGCAAGTGTCAATTTTAAGGTGTGAGAAGACAAAAATTTATGGGAAGGTTGTTGATGGAAAAATAAGCACTTTGGCGAAAGAATCAGGTCAAGATCATTCACAGTTTGAAAGTTATTCAAGTTCCAGTTTCTGCTTTTTGCCCTAAAAAACCTTCTGAGTCTAGTTTGAGGCACTAAATGGTCTCGTACGGGGCTAGAAATTGTCAAAACTAGTGGAGTGGGTTTTTCGTGCATTCTTCACTTCGCGACCTTTCTGGCAGTGTAAATGGTTCAAAAAACGGAGTCCCAGATCAAAAGTTATGGCTTCCGAAAGTTGGCCGATTTTTGGAAAATTGCCAATTTTTGAATGAGGACTTAGTTTTTGAATTTCAAATTGTAACTTTTGGCGCCAATTTTCCAAAAATATTATCTCGAATGTTGTTTTTGGTTCCAAACTGAAAGGGGTCTATTTATGGGCTAGTTTCTAATTTTTGAGTAACTTTTTGGGGAAAAGAGTTGGCATGCTGTGAAAGGGGAATCTGGGTAATTTTCTGTAAGTTTGTAATTTGCATGTAATATAGAGCTTAAGGATTTGGGATCCTCTACATGTAAGAGTTCCATATTTTTGAATAAAATATTATTCTCTATTTTGTGAGTGTTATTCTATGTCTCGGGTTTGCTCCCTCGTCAACATCATAGTTCCCATGACAACTAAGCGAATCCACCCAATACAAGACATCATCCTTACCCCTACCCCAAAACATGGAGTGATTAATCATACCAAGATATGAGTGTAACAATAAAGTTTTTCCTAAGCAAGAATATGTTGATTTGGTGTAGGGGCACTAGGTGCTTCATTATTGCTCATTTTTGGTATTTTTGTAATATTGGGTTGAAAATGGGTTTTAGTGGTTAATAAGGTCATTTATGACCATCTGCTATGTATTCAATTCATTTTTGGTTGTGGGTTTAGTCATTGGTGGGAAAAGTTGGAAAATTGCAAAAAATGTCAAAAGTTGCCAAATTGTCATATGCAACTTTTTTAGAAAGTTGTCAAAATGTGGTTTTCAGTTACATGCAATTGTTAGAATGTGGGAATAGATTTTAAATTGTTTGAAAAATCATGAATATGCTGAAATGGTCGAATTCAAGCATTATTGTATTGATTTTTCAAACTTGGAGTGAATGGAATGAAATTTTTTGGTGTTTTTCTATAGTTGCAGCACATTTTGATAGTTGTACATCCTGTACGGTCTTTATAATGATTGGGAGTTGATTTTATGTTTTAGTGTGATGAATCTTATTTCATTTACAAGTGGTGGCATGAATTTTCATTGAGTAATAAGGAAGATATAGCAATTTTTCAAAAAAATTCCCAAACCCTAGCCAAGGTAACCCATGGGCTTTCAAAATGTGATATCTTTTGATTCCATCTTTCAAAAATGCTAAAAACTCATCCAAAATTATTTCTTTGTATGTTCTTTAATATTTTCAAGGTTGGAGGTCCTATTATGCAAGCGTTGGGAATAAAAATTCACCAATCTACTCCAAATTAGTTCAAAAAAACAATATAAAACCCTTACACTATGTTGTTTGTGTAAATATTTGCATTTTCTTCATAGGGGTTGGAAATGGTAAGGGTTGGGAAATTTATTTAGAGGTTTTTTAGACCTAAATCAATAGTTTTGGAGTATTTTTGAAAGGTTTTTTTACACGCTTAGTTTTGACTGTTCCAAGTGAACTATTAGACGACCATAAGAAAAGCATGGGAATCAAATCAAGTTGGGGTTTCTACATGGAACTAGGGCTATATACTTTATGAAATCAACTCTTGAATGTTTTAAAGAGGTCTCCCAAGCCTTCTTTATGGTTTGAATGTTCTCCAATGGTCACTTTTGTGTTACATTGAAACTATTCTATTCTGTTGATCAATGCAAGGTATACTTGGTAGTTATTGTTTGTCACCTCATTTGAATTGTGTCCAAGGTTGTTGAAACCATGACATATTTTCCATGCATGAGCATTGTATCAAAGTATTTGAGTCAAGTTTTTCTGAGAATTCCTTGTTAGTAGCCCTAAAATTACTTCTAAGAGCAAGCAAATGGAGTTGAGCTTTGAGTACCCTACCTCTTGGGTCTGTTACTAAGTTTCTCAAGACATTCCTCTACATTAGATTTCCATTAGAACAACCATCAAAGTTGAGCTTAACCCATCTCTTGTAGGGGGGTCCATTTGATCTCCTTTCTGGCTATGATTTTAAACTACTTGAGATTGGTTAAGTAGTGGGAGATTCCCTAGTTTGGTTTCACTCTTATTTCCATATGAGTCAACATTCTCTTAGAGGTCCAAAGGTTAGAGAATTTATGTTATTCTTAAATTTATTTTTGATTATTTGAAAAACAACCTTTTTGTTTCTCCATTAGGCTTGAAACACCCTATTATTCTTTTCCTTCCATGACTACTATTGAATGCACAAGACAACTGAGAGGGGGATGAATCAGTTGTATCTTAAAACTTTAAAACTCTCATAAACATTCAGATCCACATTAATCCAGTTAACCCTTAATTTGTTAGAATTATTTATCATGAAATAAAATAACAAAACAAAACCAAAACACCATACACAAACAAACACTAGATTTATGTGAAAACCCCAAGAAGGGAAAAACCACAGTGAGGATTAGCTCACAATATAAATTAATGAGAAAACCATATCAATTCAATAGAGAAATCCACCACATCACCATCACCTTCACAGTCTTACTGAATAATTGTAGATACCTTTTGCTCATTGCATCTATTAATCTAACGCATGAAAGCTCAAACTACATTACACAAATTCACACTTCACAACTCTGAATTCACATCATTCACATCACACACTTCTATCTTTTCATATCTCAACAACTCAACTCATATTTATACCATCTTCAACCTTGAAAACATTATCTAAGATCAATTATGCACCTCAACCATGCAAATTCAAATTACGTTGGAACCAAAACATTCCTGTAGTGCAAAGGAATGAAGTCAGACCATGAAACACCTTATCTAGGACCTAAATCCACTCATACACACCATGCCACACTTCCAAAAACATTGAAGTAACTTCACAATTAGTGTAAACACCTAGGTTTGGTTGAACCTATGTTAACACCAAAAATTTAAGTACATGCTTCCTCAAATCCAAAGATGACTTGTAGAAAAAACACCATGCTTGAACATAATCTAGAATATTCCACAAACACCTTGAAATCTAATAAATTCCTTCGTAACAACTTTCACTTGAAGAATGTACACACCTAGTACACTCAAATAATTTTGTCATACACTGTAACTCAAGAAACTAACTTCCAAAGCACTAAACCTCAAAAAAATTCAATTGAAGAAAGATACAAACACTATGAGCATACTTCCAAATTTGTAAGACCTAAAACCACCTTGTGGAGAAATGTAGAGAAAAAAAAAATCCCAAACACCTCTATAATACATAGTTCACACATTGGTGAATACACCTTCTTTTGCACAATGATCTAGCATACCAAATTATAGATATAACACCATTGAACACCTCTAATCAACATATTCAAACCACACAATAAGATCTTCAACATGTAGAATAAATGTGAAGCCAAACCAAAAAGCTACTCTACAACATAGAACACCATTGCAACACATTGTTTCCTCTTTTTATTCAAATTTTCTTAAAAGAACTTGGAAACCAAGCACCAAAAACACATCTTCAACACTTCCTTATCACCACCAATCCAACTACAACACAGAAAATCAACCATACATCCATAGAAAAAATATTATCAAAGAAAAACTAGAGGTTGACACTAGTAGCTTACTAATGACAACATAATGAAACTAATCAAAGTGTCATCAAAGACAACAACAACTCAACTCCATTTTCTCACATGATTGAAACAATCCCTTGCTCATACAATTGACACCAATGACAACACAAGCTTGTTGACATCAATGAAAACACCAATTGCACACTTACAACAACTACTAGGTGATGAGACAAGGTTTTTGGTTCCATATTTCACAAATGACCAGATGCTTGTAGGGGAAACTAAAACTTAAAGAGGTAAAAAAATGTTTAAGGTGTAGGTCAAAAATCCAAAAGATCAAAAAGTGGTCTAAGGCCTCCTCCCAAACCCTTCTATAAAATTCACAATGGAAGAATTTTTTTTTAACTATTTCTTCCATATTATAGCGTAGGATACATTTGTTAACAAGGGAGAAAACCCTCCTATTCAAATGATCAATAGTGAGGATATTTTTGTGCATAACAACCCACCAAAAATAGATGAATTTTGTTATGACTTTGTTGTTCCAAATCCTATTCCAGTTAAATATTGTCTCCTCCTTATCCTCTGCAATAAGAGTACATGAAAACTTAATATAAAAACACCCAGAAGGGTTGGGGTAATAGCAATAGGAATCATTCAAATTAGGCTCAAAGAGACAACAAGAACTAATGAGCTTGTATAGGTAAACCACCATCCCCTTCCAAGCATGTTGATCCCTATATCTCAAGTTTCTTTCTCTCAAATAATTCTCAAAATCTTTCCACAAGGTATAGGGTCCATTCCAACTGACGTACCCATGAATTTTGGTACCATTTAATCTTATAAGTGGTTCCCTCACCATGTCTAGACTCTGGTTAGAAGATAAGGAGACACCATCAATCCACCTTTCATACCAAAAGTTCACACTCTTACCATTTCCCTCTCTCCAAACTATCCCCTCATTAAGAAAATTTCTAGTTTTAAAAATTTGGTTCCTATAACAAAGCCAAGAGGGATAAAAGGAGAAGAGAGGAAGCAACAAGGATTAATGTTCCCCATGTACTTTACACTAAGAATATGAGCCCAATCCTTGTTACCATCAACCAAATTCCATCCAATTTTGGTAGGAATCACTTTATTGAGTTGCTCCAATCTTCTTATTCCTAAACCAACTTAACTCTTAGGTTTGCAGACCTTATCCCACATAATCAAGGAAATTCTATTTTTGTCCCCAATGCATGAAGAAATTTCTTTTGGATCTTCTCTATTTTTTTAGCCATGGCCACAAGGATTTTAAATAGGGATAAATAATAGATAGGGAGGTTTTGGAGGGAGGTTATAAGGAACAAAAACTTACCAACTTGGCTCAAAATCTTACCTTTCTAGCATAAGCTTTCTTTGCACTCTTTCAAAAATATTTTTTAGTAAGTGTTAGATAGATTTTTGGTAGTCAAAGGGAGACCAAGATAAGTCGCAAGTAGGTAGTCCTACTAGCAATCCAAGATGTGAACAATCCTTTCTTTAAGAATGTTCTCCAAATTGAAGAAGCATATGATAATTTTGTTGTATTTGATATGCTACCCAGAAAATTTAGCATAAATATTCAAGGTTGCTTTCCAGATTTTGGCTTCAACAAACAAAGCAACTCATAATAGAATGGTGTCATCAACAAATTGTTGATGAGAAATAGGGGCTAATGAGGAGATAGTCTAACCCCCATAATTTTATTAGAGTCAATACATTTTTGGAAGCTTCTATTGAAAGGTTATATAGCCAAAATGAATAGATAAGGGGAAGGGCCCCCCCCTATCTCAACCCTTTCCCCCTAAAATAGAACCACTAGTGACCCCATTCACTAATACCAAGTAGGTAGGGGAGGAAATATAGTTGTAAATGATTTTTAGGATATTCTCACTAAACCCAAAATTTTCAAGGGTAGATAGAAGGAAGAGTGAAAACAATTTAACATAAGCCTTAGATATATCAATTTTAAGGAGCATATTGGGTCTTTTGTTGTTTTTCATAGAATGAACGAGTTCATGGGTAGTAAGCACAACATCAAGAATATGCCTTCTTGTTATAAATAATTTTTGGCAAGGAAATATAAGTTTGTGAAGGGTTTAATTATATTGACTAGTAATTTAGAGAAGATTTTATAAACAATGTTACACAAGATGATAGGTAAAAAGTCAGACATAGTAATAGCCTCAGTCACTTTGGGTAGAAATGCAATATAGGTTTAATTTAGTTGTTTAAGGATATTTCTAAATCTAAAGAAATATTTGTGGCTATAAGAAGATCCCATGAGATAATGTCCCAAAAAATTGGAAGAAAAGGGGAAACCCATCGGGACTAGGGGTTTTAAAGGCCCCAAAGGAGAAAACAATAGGTTTGAATTTCTTGGTAGTGACATCCTTGCACATTCCCATATTGACAACTTCATTTAGCACCTTAGGAATAACATCCACAAAATTGACCACGTCATTTGTCTCTTTTTCTCCCTCTTCAAAATTTTCCCTAAAGAAGGAAACTGAAGCATTGGCTATGCCTTGATCCTCATAGATGATAGAGCCATCATCAAGGATGAGCTTGATAATTATGTTTCTTCTTATGTGTTTCAAAGAAAACTAATGAAATATCCTAGTATTTTTGCCATTCTCTTTGAGCCATTATACTCTATATTTTTGCTTCCAAAATAGTTCTTCTTTCTTCATTAGGTCTTTTCATTCCATTCAAAGGCCACATTCATTAGAGAAGGTATCAACATCAATAGCCCCATTATCCATAGAGTCTTGAATGGATTTCAAATCACTTAATAATATTTCTTTCTTTTGGAAGATATTACCAATGGAGATCCTATTCCAGTTTTTCACTTTTTTATTAACTTCAACTTTTGAGCTAGAATGAACATAGGTGTACCTTGGAAAGGGGTTTTCCACCAAAACTCAATGAAACCTCTAAAATCTAGATGGTATTTTCATATAATCTCATATCTAAAAGAAAATGGGCCCAATTTGGTAGCCTCCTCCCAAAGTAAAAGGAGAGTATAGTGGTCTAAGCTTGTCCTCAAGAGAGCTTTGAGAGAGAGATTATGAGTAATGCTCCAATTATAAGATATGAGAAACTTGTCAAGCTTAACCTATACAAGATTATTACCAAATATATTGTTCAACCAAGTGAAAGAGGAGCCCTAGAGCCCAATATCCATAAGCCCTGTGTTAGCCAAGAAGTCAGCTAAGTCTCCCATGCTATCAAAATAATCTCAAAGACCCCCCAAATTCTTAGAAGAGGACAATGGAAAATTGAAATCCCCCCAACCAACCACAAATCATCAAAGGAGTTATTTAGAAAAATGGATAAAGAATCCCATAACTATTTTCTAATAGGTTTAGAGTTTGACATATAGATGTTAGCAAGAATCTAATGCAGATCATTGGATAGGTCAGAGAAGGAGACAAAGAGACTATTTTTATTTTTATCAAGCAATGTGAATTTCAAGTGTCAGGGGTTATAGAGGGTGGTAATACCCCCCTTAGGCACCTTTAAAAGGGCATACATAGTAATTGATAATAGACCATATTTTTGAAGTAATTGTGCAAAACCTAATTCAATAATTTTAACTTCTTAGATTAGAATAATGACAATTTTCTATTACATAATGCATTTGATCAAATGATACTTGTGTAGGTTGTTCAACCCCCTAATGTTCCAAGAGACAATCTTCATAATAAGCTGAAAGGGAGAATCATACCTAGATTATAGTGTATTTGGCCTTGACAAAGGGGCACAAATCTAGAGAGAAGTTTGGGATTCATTTTCTTAGGGTTTTGGATCCTGAAAGTTCCAGGGTGTTATTTCCCCAACACAACATCTCTTATTGCTTCTCTTGATCTTATTTATTTTTGTGAAGGTCAACCTTATTTGAGAACCCATCATGCTTCTAGAAAACACTAAGTCAATTACAATAACCTTTAGAGCTATGGGAGTTGGATCTGAGGTAAGGGTTTGCTTTGAAACTTATGTCTTGCATGTATTGCTTAGGTGACCGAAATTGTTGCAGATTTGACAAAAGATACTAGAGTTCTCATAGAGAATAGGTTGCATCCAACTCCCTAGCCTTGAGTTTAAGGTGATCTTAGAAGGAAGAATAGTGTTAGTAGCTACATTAACACACAATCTCGCAAAAAAAAATCTAGATTTTTGGAAGGTAACTTTTTTGATCCTTAATGACTTTCCAAAGGAGTTAGCAATGCTTTGGAACATTTTGTAGTTCCAAAATTCTAGCGATAGACAAGAAGATCTAGGTTGTCACAACCCTCTTTCTGGAACATTTAAAAAATAAACTTTTGATTATTAAGTTGGTTTGACAATAATTATTATTTTTAATTTTATTATTATAGAATTAAAACTTAAGGAAAAATAAATTTATAATTTATAATTTAAATTATTTAGAATCAAATAGATACCTTAAAAAATAAAAAACTTATGATGCAAAGTTTAATTATGGAAATAAGCATTGTTTTCAAATTATGAATGCAATAATAAATAAATTTTATTTTTTTAAAAAGTTGTCATATTTCTCTACTTCAGCTTTTTATTCTTCTTTCCAGCCATCACCTCATCTCCTATCAGTTAACTCCATTTTATTTTAGAATTTAAATCTTTCCCTTATCAATTAACTACTCTTTCTTTAGGAAACTTCATTCTAAAACTGCACATAAATAGGGAAACCTTGTGTGCACCATTATCCATCTTTTTAAATTAAAAATTCATTATTATCCTCTAATGAGTTAGAATGGAAACTTTCCTCTTCGCTTCCCTGATCTTGACCGTTGATTTTTACCATCAGATCTTGACCGTCGAATCAACATAAATTTTCTATAAATATGACCCTTTAACATCTTTTAAGGGGGCGGATTCAAAAATCCTTCACAATCATTATTTATCATCTTTGTTTTTTTTCATTGCATTCAAAGGGTAGTAAATTCTTAGGAAAAGATAAGGAGTAGGAGTTTTTTCTTACTTTACCGTAGAGGAGCAAGGACTAGGAAGGATTGAAGGGTATGGATCAATAGAGAAGGATTTCGACCTTTGTGTTACAAGTAAGTTTGGTTGGATCTCCCTCCTCTCCTTAATAGATTTATATTTATAGATATTATATTTTCTTTCATGTTAATCTTTTTAAAATAATCAGACTTTAATTTGTTTAAAAAATAAATAGAAAAGATTTCTCCTATTAAACCATGATGAAAATTTTATTCTAAATTTATGTTAAATACTATTTTTCATTAATTTTATTGAAACCTTTATTTAACATTTATAAAAAAAAATTACCTAAGATTTGAAAATTTCAAATTTAGTGGAATTAAAAAAAAAATCATTTGAACTTTATTAAAATTTACTTTAAAACATTATTTAAAATTTCTTTAAAAAAATTATTCCTAAATTTTTATACTATTGAATTCTTATTAAAAAAATTGCACTCGATATTCAATAAAGAAATTCTCTATAAATCTTAAGTTATTTAAATTCAATTAAAAATTATAAGTAAAAAATAATAATATTAAAAAATTATTAGTACAGCTCGTGGGCCTGCAGGCTGCAAACGAGCCGTAGGCCTTGTCAATAAAAGAGTAGCCTCCCCCAATATTTGCATTTAAAAGTTTTATTAACTGTTAATAATTTTTAAAATAAAACATTTTCTTATAAAATTTGATTGATATTTAACTAGCATACCTATATTTTAAAAATATATGTAAAGTACGTCGAGAGAGATCTTTCTCAAGGCACCTATTTTTAATCAATTGAACCTTAAACCAAAATGAAGCATATATATATATATATATATATATATATATATATAATATGATGTGTTATTGAAGTGTCTATTGCAACCTAATTGAACTCTTATTCTAACCTTAACTCAACACTAATTGAACACTATTCCTAATCATAATTGTAATTGAACTCTAACCCTAATTGAATGCTAATTGAACTTTAATCCTAATTAATTCCTAACCTTAATTGAGACCTAACCCTAATTGTATCATAACCCTAGATAACTATAATTGAACCCTAACACTAAACAAATAATAATCCTTATCTTAATTGAACCCTAACTCCAACCCAAACCGTAATTTAACCCTAACCCTAATTAAACCCTTATTGAATGAACCTTAGTGAAGTTAGTGAATGAACCCTAACCCTAACCTGACCTTAATCATAATCCTAATCAAACCTTAACCCTTCTTAAACCCTAACCAAATTTTAATGATAACCCTAACCATTACCCTAACTTAGCCTTAACCCTAACCTAACCCTTAGTGTAACCTAACTATAACCCTAACACTAACCTAAAGGTTTATCTTACAACCCTAATTAAACCCTAACCCTAATTGAACCATATACTTAACCCTACCCCTAATGAAATTGTCATCCTAATTAAACCATAAATCTAACCTAATTGAACTCTTATTGCAACCCTAACTCTAACACGAATTAAACCCTAACCCTAACTTGATTGAACTTGTATTATAACCCTAACTAACACTCCTTGAATTGTAATCGTAACCCTAGGTATAGTTGAAACCTAACCTAAATCGTATCAAAACCCTAGAGAACTCTAATTGAACCCTAACCCTAAAATAAACAATAACCCTTACCTTAATTGAACCCTAACTCCAATCCTAGCCCTAATTTAAGACTAACCTTAACCCTGACCTTAATTACACCCTTATTGAATTGTAACTCTAATTGATCACTAACCCAAATTGAATACTAATTGAACCCTAACCCTAAGTGAATAGTAACCTTAATTAAAATTCAATCATAACCTTAATTAAACTTATTCTTCAACATTAATCCTTAAAACTAAACACTCTTACTCTTTTACATTTAATTTTTTCAACTCCTCAAATAATAATTTAACTATTTTAATTCTTTTTTTATAATTGTTCATTTGATATCATTTAACCTATTTATCACTTCATAAACCTAACACTACCCCTAATTCTAAACCTAACCCCAAGATTTAATCTAGAACCCTAACCCTATTTATATTGTTATTTAATATGACATGTATACTATTTTTTGATCTTGCATTTAATCATATTCACTTTCTCACTCATGAAATTCAATAATCATAAGAAAGATGCATATTCAATAAAATTCTTAAGAAGTTAGGGATTTAAGAAACAAAACACTAAGTAACTACAAGTTACTTGTTTCTACAAACTACAAAATAAAGAAACTAAATCAATATAAAGAAATTCATTTTAACATAGGTTGGATGTGGATGCTAAATACTCACCAGACTTTTCATAAAAGGTAATTTTATTTTCACAATTATCATGTTAGGGGAGAGGACCCAGTAGTTGTGTACCCTCACTTCATGCTTCTCAAAATCCTATATGGAAATTTCAAATCACTCCAATTTTTTTACAATAGCTTACTTGGCAAGTCCCCTACTTATAACTTTCGGGTCACATCATCAAATATGATGCCACATCAACGTGATTTTAGTCAAGGTGTCCAAAAAGGCCCAAAAACAAGTGCTACCAATACTTGTGCATTCACATCATGGGTAGTTGAGCACTGATATGGCATCACATGAAGATAAATTTATTCCAAATATAATAAAAATTCAGCATTATTTTTATAATTTAATCTTTGAAATTATATAATAATTTAATTATTTCATTTACTTTGTCTAATGAAAATTGACATAATATTAATAATTATAAATCAAAATAATATTAATTTATTTCAATTATAATAATAATTGAATATTTTATTCTAATAGCTTTTAATAGAGATAATATGTTATCTCATTAATATTATATATGTTTTACTTTGTCAAATAATAATTTATTGTTGAAAAAGATGTATATTATTAAATTTGGTAAATTAGTTATGATGAAAATTAATTTATTTGAATTATAATAAAAAAATAAAATTTAATTCTAAAAGTCTTCCTTATAAATAATAATTCAATTACCTCTTTAATATTTAATATTTTTTACTTTGTCAAATAAAAATTGATTGTTGAAAAAGATTTATATTATTAAATATTGTAAATTAGTCAAGATGAAAATTGATTTATTTAAAATATAATAAAAAATAAAAAAAATATTCTAATAGTCTTCCATATAAATAAATAATAATTTAATTATCTCTTTAATGTTTAATATGTTTTACTTTGTCAAATTAAAATTGATTAATGAAAAAGACATAATATTACTATTTGTAAAGCAATGAAGTTGAAAATTTATTTATTACAATTATAATAAAAAATCTAATACTTTATTTTAATAATCTTTGATAAAAATAACAATTTAATTATATATATATATACTACTTTGTCAAATAAAAAAAATAAAATATTAATAATTATGAATCAGTCAAGATGAAAATAATTTTATTCCAAGTATAATAAAAATTCAACACTATTATTATAATTTAATCCTTGATATATAATAATTTAATTAGCTCATTAGTCTTATATGTTTTACTTTTCCAAATGAAAATTACTATAATATTTAAGAAATTTAATTCACATGAAATTAATTTATTCCAATTATTGTGAAACCCCAAAAATTTATTCTAATAGTCTTTGATATAAATAATAATTTATCTCATTAAAATTATATATGTTTTCCTTTGTCAAAAAAAAATTGATTGCTCAAAAAGATGATAATATTAATAACTATAAATCAATCAAGATGAAAATTAATTTATTTCAATTATAATAAAAACTTGACATTTTATTTTAATAGTCTTTATTAATAGGATAAAAATAATTTATTCAAATTATAATGAAAACTCAACACTTTATTCTCATAGTTTTTATATAAATAATAATTGATCTCATTAAATCTATTTTATTTTGTTAGATAAGAATTTTTTAGTGAAAAAGATGTATAGTATTAATAATTGTAAGTCACTCAAGATGAAAAATTATTTATTCCAATTATAATAACAACTCAACATTTTTTATTCCAATTATAATTTTTTCTCTAATTGTTAGATATTCGACATGTAATTGCCATGCATAATTTGTTTGAGATTTATGAACAATTCACAAAAATAACATATATTTAATTAGCTAGTTATATTTATATATATTAGCATATGTTTTTATGTAATTAATAGCATAAAAACATATGTTAATATATAAATGGCAATCGCTAATCTCTCTTGCATAAAAAGAAACAGAACTCCAGCCATGAACTCCAAGGGATCCATAAATTATTGGCAATAGAGCAAGAAAGACAGGGTTACATATAAGGTCTGCTTAAGAAGGGTAATTGCATCATGTGAATACTTCTAAAAGAATGTAAAGTGAGCACAACATGGATTTTAAATATTGCAATTCATCATTCTGTTCAGTTTTGACCTGAAAGAATAAATATTATTTAATTCATTTTCTGCCCTGGGACTAAACAGGGTCTAAAACCACTCTTTTCCCCTTATTGCTATACTTTCTACAGTGTCTCAGGTTGATTACTCTGATTCATTACATCACAAGGTCTGCTAAAATATCATTTCTTAAATGCATAGCGCTTACAAATTGTAATGGATTTTAGCGGCAAAAGTTCAAACTTTGTTATGCCCAAAGTGAAAGGAGGTCCAAATAGCACCAAGTTAATGCAGAGTAATTTAAATGGGCATCATGTAGATAAGAGATACTTAAAAAACATGAAAGAAAATTATTAAATTTTAGAAAGGTTCCATCTTCAAAGAAACAATTAATCTGAATTGAGTAAAAAGTAAAAACCAATATGATGTTAATTTGTATTTTTATCTTTCAACAAATTGGTTGTTGAAAGAAACAAAATGGTTGGAGTAAACAAAAACAAAATCCAAATTAACATTTTTCTGAATGGATTTACAATGAATTACTTTTTCTGCACATTTTACAGTGTCCTACAAACCAATTTAATCATAAGTCTACAAATCAAAACCTTATGGAAAGGATTTCAAAATAAACGACATAAATGCAAGAGAAAAGTTGTTAACTGTCTGAATTGGATAAAACAACAATCCTACCATTCTCCAGGAGACAAACCTGTTTGTGCATGTATATAATTAATGTAAATTCTGACACAAAATTTACCTAGAGCAAGCTTAAAAATAAGAGGCAAAGAACTGAAAGCAAACCCTTTAATGGTTAGCTAGGAGGGAAATCCAGTTGCATATTCTGCCATAGCCGGGACGGGAGGAAGAGAAGAAACAACAGGTGGCAGAAGAAGAAGAGTATCAGCAGTAGCGTCCTTTGTTGGTGTTGGAGGATGCTCCATTTTTTTTCAAATTATCAAAATTTGAATCCGCAACCTCTCTACACAATTTAAGCGCTCAAAAAGACAACAAATCTTGAAGTTAGTTTTAATACACCATCAAGCATTGAATCCTCAACCTAGAAATCAATGGCTATCAAGAAAATATAAATCATAAAAAAAGAAAACGTAATTGATGAGAACGTGCTATTTTGAAGTCATAGAAGAAGAAATCAATGGCTATCTCCAATGGTGTCTCTGGTCTCAAAAGAACCTTTAATGATCGTTTTGGATAACTACTGCACATGACTTTCAAGGCCTGTCATTTTCAATGCAGCTTCAAAAAATTTACGGAGAATATTCCTTGAAAAAACCCCATCCATCTACTGCTTAGCATAGTAAATTAAAGATTTTAGTAAAAAATGTAGATGATAACCAAATTATAAACTATATAGAAAGAATAGAAAAGGAACTTGTTACACCTAATTTAGTGAAAATGAACTACACCTAATTTTATTAAGGAAAAGTTCCAATTCATGTATCATTTATTTCTGCTCTTGAATCGGAGATTAGTCTCCATGAAATTTTGGGCTCATTGAATTTAGGACTAAGGTAGCATTTGGGATCGCTGAAGAATTTGACATATTTTCTGCTTTGGCATCCACAAGATCAGTGGTCTCTAGTATCTTTTCCTTGGATGCCTTGGAAATCATCTCCATTGAGCTTATGCCCTACATTAACTGCAAATGGAATATTGCACTTGAGGTAACATAAAATAAAATAAATACTGTAATGCCTGCTATTATATGATATGTTAACAGTTAATCATATTACCGTGTGAGCATCATGAGTATCAATCCTAGGAATGGCTGTTAACACTTGAATGCAAATAAATCAACAAATCTTTGCCACTTCAAAAGTCTGACGGGGTCAGGGTTTGTAAATAAATTTATACAAATACAAATATGTAAACTTATTCACCTCGGTTTGGATCTTTGTAACATTATTTAATCTATGCAATTTTTGAACTTCCAGTTACTCACAGTTTAATTATTTTTAAAAAATAATTAATTTATTTATGAGTCCAAAACTTCCACCTACCTGTCATTTTCAATGCAGCTTCAAAAACTTTACGGAGAATATTCTTTGAATGCTTTCACTGTATAACGCCTCTCGGCATAATAAGTATAAATTTACTTGCTTATGTGTAACATTAATTTTATCTTCAATATAAAATACCTATTCCAACCTTTGCTTTAAATAAATAAAAATAAATATAAATTTACTTATTTATGTTTAACATTAGTTTTACAAATACCTATTCCAAATTTTTCTTTAAATAAATATAAATAAGGAAAATTTTACTTTTTTATATGTAACATTAATTTTATCTTAAATATCATATACCTATTTCAACCTTTTCTTTAAATAAATAAAAATAAGGATAAATTTACTTTTTTATGTGTGACATTAATTTTATCTTAAATATCAAATACCTATTCCAAACTTTGCATGTTGATGTGTAACATTAACTTTATCCTAAATATCAAATACCTATTACAACCTTTGTTTTAAATAAATATAAATAAGTATAAATTTACATGTTTTTGTGTAACATTAATTTTATCTTAAATATCAAATACCTATTCCAACCTTTTCTTTAAATAAATATAAATAAGTATAAATTTACTTGTTTATTTGTAACATTAATTTTATCTTAAATATCAAATACCTATCTCTCCCTCTTTCTATTTGTATCCCTCCCTCTCTCTCTATTGCAACATAACATGATCTTGTTGGTAATGGAGCTCATTTAGAGGTTTTGTTTCGGTCATGTTTGGATCCCTATAAAAAGATGCATAGTTGATTTGAAGCTATCACTTCTCCATTGAAACTTAAATGTTGCACAAAAAACATCATTTTCTAAATGGTCTACCAATTGACCTTTGCAAAATGTTTGCAAAAAAATAGACCCAATTTTTTCCCAATTGACCTTCCACAAATCTTCGGCGTACCTATTGCACACCAAGGTGTGATTGCCAATTTAACACCATCTTGAAAAGGAACCAATTGGAAATCCTATGCATTGCAAGGAACATCATTTTAAGAATCTTTTCTTTGGAGCACAAATATAAACCTGTGTTTGCATCAAATCATTCTATGGAATAGAAGATTATAAATAGTCTTTGGAAATTTTTACAACTATAACGCTACTCTAAGCAAGGGGTCAATCTAGGAGAATCTAGCTCAAAGTGCAAGCATCACAATTATACACAATTTATAGACCTATCAAAACATTCCCATAATAGACAAGATCGAATCTTACAAAACACATGTTATTTAAAAATAATATATCTTTTTAATTTACCACAACAAAAAAAACTCTACATTATATCAAACTTATTCTTCAACATTAATCCTTAAAAACTAAACACTCTTACTCTTTTACATTTAATTTTTTAAACTCCTAAAATAATAATTTAACTATTTTAATTCATTTTTTTTCATAATTGTTGCACACATTTCTGACAAGCCTAGAAAAACTGCTAGAAGAATTTATATTTTCAATCTTATAAATTTATACTTCTAATCTTATAAATTTATATTTATATTTGAAAAAATATTTTTTAAATATTTAATCCAATGCAAATAACACATGAAAATTAATAATAAGTAAATGTTTGACTTAAATATTGGATGATCATTTAAATTATTTTTAAAAAGCAACATTACTAAAACTATAAGACAAAGGAAAAATAACTACATCCTACATAAAAATACACTATTTACTAATATATACTAATACAAAATGTTAAAAATAATTTATATTTTAAATCTTATAAATTTAATAATTTATATTTTAAATCTTATAAATTTAAATTCAAGTAAATTGTAAGTAATTTAATTTTAATCTTAAAAAAAAAAAATTTAACATTTGTTAATTTGCTTCATTCACCTAATTTTTAGTGGAAAAAAAATTACAACCATTTTAATATATATAAATTTATAAATGCTACCTATTTATATTTAAATCTTCCACAAATTTATATTTCATTATGTTTCTAATCTTAAATTTTTATTTCTATTTGAAAAAATATTTTTAAAATATTTATTGCAATGCAAGTAACACATGAGAAATTAATAACTATTAAATGTTTGCAAGCAAATGTTGGATGATCATTGGAATTATTTTAAAACTTGAAAATTACTAAAACTATAAGACAAAGGAAAAAGAACTACATCCTACATAAAAATGCACTGTTTACTAATATACCTAAACACAAAATGTTAAAATAGTTTGTGTTTTACAAATCTTATAAATTTAATAATTGCTATTTTTAGAATATATAAATTTAAAATTCAATCAAATTATAAAATAATTTAATTTTAATCTTAAAAAAAAAAAAATTATCATTTGTTAATTTGTTTCATTCACCTAATTTTTAGTGGAAAAAAAATTACAAACGTTTTAATATATCTTATAAATTTATATTTTTATTGATATTTCTATTTATATTTTAAATCTTATAAATTTATATTTCTATTTGAAAAAATATTTTTAAAATATTTAATCCAATGCAAATAACACATGAAAATTAATAATAAATAAATGTTTAACTTAAATATTGGATGATCATTTAAATTATTTTTAAAAAACAACATTACTAAAACTATAAGACAAAGGAAAAATAACTACATTCTACATAAAAATACACTATTTACTAATATATACTAATACAAAATGTTAAAAACAATTTATATTTTAAATCTTATAAATTTAATAATTTGTATTTTAAATCTTATAAATTTAAATTCAAGTAAATTATAAGTAATTTAATTTTAATCTTAAAAAAACTAAATTTAGCATTTGTTAATTTGCTTCATTCACCTAATTTTTAGTGGAAAAAAATTATAACCATTTTAATATAAAAAATGTGTAGTAAATAATCTATTCAATAAATTCAATACTTCCACCTGCTGTCATTTTATATGTAGCTTCAAAAACTTAACGAAGAATATTCCTTCATTACTTTCACTGTATAACGCCTTTCGGAGTAACTAGCATACCTATATTAATTAATAATATATGTAAAACACGCCGAGAGTTATCTTTATCGAGATGCCAATTTTTTTGAAAAAAAATGCTTACATTTTCATTAATATGCATTTGAAAATACATCAATTTGATTTCATTATTGTTTGTGTCATTGTTTATTTCAATTTCTATATATAAGGGTAGACATTAAAATTTGAAATCATACCAACTTGTATATAACAATAATCAATAGAGAACAATAAATTTTAAATAAAAAATGTTCATGAATCATTAGATTTAGTATTGACAGCATCAAAGAAGTATATCACAACGACAAAATGGCATTCACTAACTTATATATATCCACTATTTTTTTTCAAATGTTTGAATACATTGTTAACAATATATACATTCAAGCATTTGAATATTATGAAACCTATAGCTTTGCAATTGAGTCTAATAAAGTTTTTCTCTTAGATGAATAATCAAACTCGGTTGTTTTTATGATTGTGCATTTAATCCTTTCTTCATCATTATAAGTCTCTTTTCTCACTTGAAGTTTAAATATGTATCTGTTGAAAAGGACCTTTTGTATAATGTGTGAGAACTTAATATCATCTTGTTTTTCATGCTTCAAAATGTTCAATTCTTTTGCTGTAACACCCATAATTTCTTCTACCGCTTCTTCAAAAGCTGTAATCCAAGTGAATGAAGTATGGTCTTGCACTTTGCATTGAAGTATATATTTATAATCACATTCAAGGAAAGTTTTATCACATCTTCCACAATACCACTGACCATTTTTCATTTGGTGTTTTCTTTTTTGTAATTTTATCTCCAGTTTTCAAGGGCATGTTTGACATAAAAAAAATTGTCTACTGCTTTATGAGAAAGATAAGGTAGCACTTGTATCAATAAAGGGTTTTCAATTTGCTTAAGGATCACGATCTTGTATTTGTGGGATACTTTTTAACTTTTTTCTTCAATTTGGAGATGAGACACCACAGCTTTAGCAATAGATGAGAAAGGATAGTGGACATTTTTTCTGCAAGCCACCCATCCAGTGGGTGTGAGAGTGGAGAAAATCTGGTTATAAAAGACTCTGGTTGGCAGTAGTAATTGTTCCCCTTTGGTTTCCACCAAAATCAAATTAAAATTAGCAACTGTGCAAGAATGCCGGGAGGATTCCTGTTTGCATTTCTTGGACTTGTTGAAGCCTTCTGCAAATCACTTGCAATATTAATTTCCTTCCCCTTCTTGAACAGCCAGCTCTTTCTACATTTGAAGGGTTTTTTTTTTTTTTTGTGTGGCATTCTTTTTGAATATGGTGTTTGGTGTGTTGATTGAGAGAACAACACCAATCATATCAACCAAAGAATTGCTTTTCATGTTCTCACTTTCTCTTATCAATGTAAAATGGAATTGTTGTTTTGGTATACAACTATCCTCCTCCAAACATAACTCAACAGTCGAATTTGTTTCTAATAAGATTTCCCATTCATTTTTTATTTGGTTAAAATTCTTTTGTGCAGGTTTGAGTCTCCCTTTTGAGATAAGATACACTTTTCCAGTTTCAATACGATCATAAAAATTTTCTACAACTGCATTAAAACATGTTACTCTGATTTCACCACCATCTGAATCAACCAAGTCAAAAGTAAACACTTTTCCATGTCCTTTTGCATTGTTAAAATGATGAAGTTGACCCTTTCTAATGACTCTTGCCTTTATTGACCATCTATTCTGGTATGGATTGAGTGCTGCAATAGGAATGGTTCTTGTTTGAGGTTCATTTTTTGTAGCAATTGGGTGCTTATATGGATTGTTGATAGGATCCATGTCTGCATCGTCATCATATAAGGACAATAGTATTCAATAGATTTCAAACACAAAAAGAAACATGGAAGAGTAACTCAAAGCATTGATAATTTGTTGATTTTTTATATAGCATAAGAATTGAATGTAGCATAAAACTAAATATCATACACATATATTACATTTTGGAATTTGAGAATCATGAAATCAACATTCAAGAACATATGCATGTTACATCAAGTATCTTCTACTAAATATCATACACATATATTACATTTTGGAATTTGAGACTAATGAAATCAACATTGAAGAACATATGCATGTTACATCAAGTATCTTCTAATATTTTCAATCCATCATATACATGTTACATCAAGTATCTTCTAATATTTTCAATCTATTTTCCTCAGCCTTTCTCTTGGCAAGTTGTTTACCATTTTTCATTTTTTCATAACTGTCATAACTGAACGGTGGCATAATTCTTAATCCTTCGATGCATTTTACACGGGATATAGCTACAAATGTCAATCCCATTCTTTCTCTTGGTCCTATATCAATAGTAGCTTTCGATAGAGTTAAACCCTATGATTTGTGAATTGTCAATGCCCAAGCCAATCTTAACAGAATTTGGATTGTCCTGCCCCTTTGTATTTGTGTAATTGGAATTATCTTTAGGTTACAATCATCAAATGGTATTCCTGAATAGCTGTCAAATGCAACCATGACATATGTTGGTGGTTCTGGTGGTCTGGTTCTAGGCTTGTAGACAATGTTTTGTATATATCCTAAAGCTCCATTGACAAGGCCTGCTTGTATGAGTAGATTTGAGGTTTACATAACCCTGGCGTCTTTACATATCAATAATTCTAGATCAAGCTCATCATTTGAGCATTCTTCTCTTGCATTGCTACTTCCTGATTTTATTGCAACACTACGTGCAACAGGATGCTTCAATGAGTATAACATTTTCTTGTTATGGCTATTAACATTTTCATTTGTAGAGAATAAATGTACACCACTATCAAACTCCTGGTTATTTGTTGCATCTAATGCAATAGTGGTTCTTGTCATAAGGAGTTTCCAATCATCAATTGTAGGGTTTGCATCTCTCAAATTTGTCAATAGTTGACGAAATCTTTGTTGATGGATGTTGTCTCCATCTTGTCTAAATATTTTATCAAGAGTAACTATAGTTTTGAATTCTTCCCATAGCAACTTAGCTCTTGTGTTGTTGTCATATGGTGGTCTATCATTAATAGGGGGCAACTGACCCAAATCTCCAACAAAAATGATAGATATGCCTGATAAAAAATTGATAACAATTATTGTGAGTACTATAGAATGTTATCGTTAAACAATTTTCATTTATATGATTTTTTTATTTCCATATAACATACTTAATTGGGTTAATCAAATAGATATCTACCTCCAAAGTTGCAGTTTGCATTTTGTGGGACTGCTTGTCGGAGCTGAGAATCCATGTTTTCTAGCAAGTTTTGACCAATGAAACTCATTTCATCAATTAGAATGTACTTGATATTTGTCATTTCTTCTTGAAAACTTGTGAGCCTCACTCCTTCCAATTGACCAAAATCTCTGATTGGGATTCAAAGTTTTGAATGAACTGTGGATGCTCTTATGTTGAATGTTGCAACTCCAGTTGGTGCTAGTAATAGAAGAGGAGAAGGACCAGGATATGCTGCATTTTTAAGAGCTTGACTAATAGCACCAATTAGATATGACTTTCCTGTCCCTATTGTTCCTTGAATTATCATCAACAAGGGTGATACATTTTCATTATTATGGTAGTGTCTCATGATTATGTTGAGTGCATTTTTTTGTTTGTCACTAAGGGTTGTGTAGTTCATAGGCTGTGGTATTTCATCATGTATGAGACATCCATGTTCTCTTATGCTACTAATGAAGTTGGTTGCTTGATTCGTATAGATTTCACCACGATATTCATTACACCAATCTGCTTGTCGATCAAAATCTCTCCTTCCTAACATATCTATTTCAGAAACTTGTATATTTTGACCATGATGTAGTCTAGATAGTATTTCCCATTCATGTTCAGTAGTATTTCTTTGAAGAGTTTCATTTTCTTCAATTTTAGCATCACTGATGTTTTGATCATGTTCTTCAATTGCTATTTGTTCCACGTGCCAAGGGTTATAATGGAATGACTCCCAGTTTTGTCTTATTGAATCATAATCATGACCAATATCTCTATCCACATCACGAAAAGGTTTGTACAACAATAATTCTGAATAACAAAAATTGATCCATTTATCTGACTCACGTGGAGGAATCGATAAAAAGTTTGGGCATACTCTGACAATAGATATTTTTTGTCTTGGCTCCCATTTGTTATCTCTCTTTCTTTTAGGATTATATATCCATGATCTGGCTGCATCAATTAGGCTAACACTTTCCATAGACAAAGGCCTTATTTTATATCCATGGATGAAAGATGTTGTTTTTTCTTCATTATTTTCTGCTTTATTTACACATACAGGTTTAAACACTTCACGTGACACATTTAGATTGATAAACCTCCTACTGCTCTCTACCAATGGAAGTTCAAGTAGCATGTGGCACGTTTCTTGAGCTCCAATGTCTCTTTCTATGACAGTCTCAGTCAAAAGTCTTCTATATGCTTTTGATGCTAAATCATCTGGATTTTCCATGTTTGCAAGTCGCATTAACATCTGTTGGTATGTTTCTAAACTTTT